>JAVJIF010007193.1:0-224861 GCA_038442645.1 Agave tequilana
AAACCGGTTGAGAAGAATCCTCTCAGAATCGATCAGTTAAAGCAAAAAATCAAGGCCATTTCGTCACAATCCTGGACTCAAACGAGAAAATCAACTGAAGATAAATGCGGAAGGAAAACCCAGGGAGCCGCGGAAACGCAGCTTTGGCCGCGTTTTCGTGGCTTGGTTAAGGAGTTAGGGGGAGCGTTTTGATCCTCCGATCTCCCCGGGATCCTGTAGGTTGGGTTTTTGCCTATAAAAAGCCAGTAGTTTCACTGAAAGGGGACGACCATGCAGAGATAGGATTTAGCCTAGTTTTCATTTCTTGTAGTTTAGATTTTTCTCTTCTTTTTATGTAATTTGTATGTAAGCTTAGGTTAGATGAAGATTCATGTAAGTAAGAGAGAGGCTGATGTTGAGAGTGACACCGATGTACCCTCCTCCTTTCTTCCATTGTTTCTGCAAGTATAAAGGTAAATGTTTTTTGTTTTATGTTCATATTTCCTTTTGTTTCCTTGTTCCTCTTTCTACTTTACCTCTTTTGTTTTTGATGAGCTTGCAAGTGAATCCAGAAGTATAAGTATACAAAAGCCTTTGTGAGTGCCAACGATACTTCATGAAGACGTTCTCCTCCTCAAGATCCATATCACTTCATTCTTGCAAGGCTTGATGATATAATGTGAATAGGGACTGAGCTCGATCTTATGACCTATGCGTTGAACGCCTCCAAGCAAAGTAGAACATGCAAAGGTTTCCAAGTAAGTCATCAATCAAATTAGCTAAGTATTTCTTCAACCTTCTTTCTTTTCTTTTATTACAGATCACCTCATATTCCAAATCTTTCGTCATTTCTTTTCCAACTCATTTGTACATAGTCGCTTTCTGATTCTCCACCTTCTTCATCTATCGCTTTCTTTTTTACTTTAACCTTTAACTCTTCTTTAATTTTTATTTCTTAAAAACAAAGAAGAACTTTCGTTTTGTCTTTATAAAGATTTCAATAAAGAACCGTGAACGCTTTTATCGCAACCCTCATTGTGGATCACGACCCGCATAGCCACTTGCTATAGCGGTAAGAATTGAGCACTTGCACATCTTCATTCTAAATCTAAAATTCTTTATTTTGTGTGCCGTTAAAGCTACATCATGCACAAGATATTAGTACCAGACGAGCACACATATAAACTTGATAAATAAATAGACTGTCCGTGGAGTGGTGAAGTCCCGAGGCTGAGTAGAGAGCCCAGAGGCTAAATGACCATGAAGGTCAGCCCACGTATGGTAATAAAGCAATAACAGAATACATCACAGGCAGTGTATATATACAGGTATAAAGCTACAATACTACAGAATTCGTCACACTAATACAAATACATATGTCCACATATACATGTACACACTCGCATCGATACAATATACTGGACTGGTACATTTACAGTGTCCACAAATATAAATACAAATCCACCGATAAATATAGTATTACAATTACGCCCGTCGAAGCCAGGTACCCAGATAAAAAGGTGAGAACACTCGCCTAAAAATCTTCAGAAAATACTACGAAATCTGGAATCCCAGGAACACATGCCATGGGCTGCAAATAATATATTAAAATATATTATATATATTTAGAAGAATATGAGAGGGGGGAGAGAGGGAGAGAGAGAAGAGAGAGATAAGACAGAAAGAGATTATAGAGAGAAGAGAGAAACGTAAGAGATAGAGAAAGAACTGGGAGAGGAGGGGGCAGCAGCCCCCTGCTCACAAACAGGGACCCACGACCCTGCCGTGGGACCATGTGACAATGGGGAGGAGGTGCTGACCACAGGTGGCTGGCCAGGCCAGGGGTGGCCGCCGGGCACCCCAAGGAGGAGGAAGAGGTTTGGCCAGTGGATGTGGAATTAAGAAAAGATGTTGGTGGAGATGATTGTGTTGGTGGTAGTTGTGGTAGGGTTTGGTGGAGAGGGAGGAAGGAATGGAGGAGGTAGTGGCGTAGTAGTGGAAAGGTGGTGGAAATAGTGGAGAAGGTGGTTAATTGAAGAAGAAGGGGAAGATGGAGGATGGTGATGTAGCTGAGGTTGTTGTGAATGTTGGTGATTGGATAAGAGGTGGCCAGCCAAGAGGAAGGCCGAGGAGGTATCGCCTATGATGGGGTTCTCTAGAAGTGGAGTTGGCCGGAGGAGGTTGGTGGTTGAGGTGATGGTGAAAGTAGAGGTGGTAGTTTAGTAGAGAAGAAGAAGATAGAGATGTAGATAGTGGTGTTGAGGTTGACAAAGGAGGAGAGATTAGGAAAGAGGGGTCGCTATCACTAAAGGTGATCACCGGCGTGGGGTTGGCAGACCAGATGTCGCCAGAGGGAGAGGGGTGAAATACACCTAGAGGGGATAAATAGGTGTACTAACCAATCTAATGATAAATGATGCAGAATTAAAGCTCAAATGCAACACATTATGTGTAACCAAAGAGTGTAACTGAATTTTTCGTGAAGGGCTCTGGACTATCTCCTCTAGATTCCTTTAGATTAAGAGTTGAGGTACTATATGAAGCTCTCTTGGTTCAACACAAGTATGGACACACAAACAATACCAAGCATGTATGAGATATGAATAATATAAAGTAATGCAAGATATAAGAGAGATAGAGTTAAGAGATAATGGACAAACACATGCACCAAGATATGTTTCAAGGTTCGAGCCACTGCTCTACGTCCTCGCCTTCACACAGAAGGATTCACTACGTCCACACAGGACCTCCCACAAAGGGAACCTCCACCGAGAAATTTGCAATTACAAACTTGGAGTATATAGCTTCTCTCTTCAACACAACCACCTCTACTTAAGAGGTAAGGCACAAAGCCAAAACTCAATCACCTTTGCACAAAAGGGATGGGCACAAATCCAAACTATAATCACCTCTACACAAGAGGGATAAGGCATTAAGCCAACACTCAAACACATCAACTCTACACAAGAGGGATAGGCACAAAGTTAAACTCTAACACAATCATGTATACACAAGAGGGATAGGCATAAAGCCAAATGTCACGCCCCGCTTCCTAAAATACGTGGAAACGGAGTCGCGACGAGGGAGGAGGGAAGAAATTGATAATGTCTGTAGGTTGTAGAGCGTTGGGAAAAAGGAAAAATATGGATTAGGTTAATATTCGGATTAGAATTAGAGATATTTAGGTTTAGTTGTTAAAATTTTGATTTGGTTGTTAGGATTTGATTTAGGATGATCTGGATAGGTTTTGACATTGGGTAATGGGTATATGAGTTTAGGCCTGGGCTATTTGTTGGGCTCAGAAAATAAAAGAAAAGATGAGAAAGAATGATGAAAAGAAGAAAGAAAATGACTTGATGGGTTGGGCACCTATGGGCTTGGTCATCAGATTATACAAACATATTTATAAATAATAATGAAAGAAAAATCAGAGAAACCAAATAAATACTTAGGCAATTAAAATACATTATTATTAGATAGGAGATATTACATTCTACCCACCTTATAAAAATTTCGTCCTCAAAATTTCAATAACGTAGGAAATGATAAAAGGGTCAAAATACAGGGAAAAACAATTAAGCTTCTATGTCACCTCGCTGGGACACCACGATTCCGCTACGTGCCCTGATCTCTACTACCGGCTTCAATATGGAGCGACCAGACTCAAGAGGCAAAAATAGGGAAATAGAATCGGAAAGAGGATAAGAACCAAGATGGAACAAAGATTACTCTAGAAGAAGAGGTGCAATCAGAGATTTCGAAAGATCAAAGAGATAGATTTTCAAAGGGAGAACAGTCGATTCCAAGTGGGCTCAATATCATTATGTGAATCCTATATGTATATTACAGTTTAATTATAACTCGTTCAAGTTACCGGTAAGAATCAAGTCCGTTTTATGTCGAAACTTGGCTCTGATACCAAAGAAAACCCTGTCACGCTCCGCTTCCCAAAATACGTGAAAACGGAGTCGCGACAAGGGAGGAGGGAAGAAATTGATAGTGTCTGTGGGTTGTGGAGCGTTGGGAAAAAAGGAAAAATATGGATTAGGTTAATATTCGGATTAGAATTAGAGATATTTAGGTTTAGTTGTTAAAATTTTGATTTGGTTGTTAGGATTTGATTTAGGATGACCTGGATAGGTTTTGACATTGGGTAATGGTATATGAGTTTAGGCCTGGGCTATTTGCTGGGCCCAGAAAATAAAAGAAAAAGATGAGAAAGAATGATGAAAAGAAGAAGAAATGACTTGATGGGTTGGGCTCCTATGGGCTTGGTCATCAGATTATACAAACATATTTATAAATAATAATGAAAGAAAAATCAGTGGAACCAAATAAATACTTAGGCAATTAAAATACAGTATTATTAGATAGGAGATATTACACCAAAGCAAAGAAAAGATTACAAACTTGGTGATCACAATAGATCACAAACAATTTTTCTCACAAAACAAGATCTTATAGATAGGATAGAGATGATAGCTCAAGTGTGAGAAAATAAGGTGTTTGAAAATAAATCACAAAGAAAAATATTTGAGAAAAAACTAGATAGAGATAAAAATAAAGATCTAAAAATCAATTTCCCAAAGACGTTATTTTTCTTTGATTTTTTTCAACCCTTGAAAACAAAACAAAAGATAGAGATTTGAAGCACAAAAACTCTCTTGAAACTCTTTAGAAAATGGGCAAGATGGCACTAGAAAACTTGTTATATTTCTCTTCTCAAATCTTGTTCAAAACAGCCCCCAAAATCCCTTTATATAGGGCTTGGAGAAAACTAGCCGTTGTAGTAGAAAAGGTTAAAATTGCCCTTCCAGTCGACCGGCTCCGTTCGACCGCCCGATCGACCAGGCACAGACAGTTGAACGGCCGCCCGGTTGACCGGCAGTACCGAGAGTGGGGTACTTTCAGTCGATCGACTGCATGTATCTTGTGCACATCGGTCGACCGATTGGTTGACTGACATCTGGTCTGGCGACCGTCCGGTCGACCGCCAGCTGTCTCTGGTTAAAATTATGGGTATTAAAACTTAGTCATTTTAACTTCTATAAACTCCCATAAATTCTCATAAATTTCACAAAAATCAGTTCTTGTAATATTTGAATAACAAATATGTGTGACAAAAATCAACACATATTACAAACTATTTGAACTATTTTTGTGATATAGATTAAGCTTAACCCAAAATCGGTATTTTTCGAAACCCAAATTTTGTAATGGAAATCCGATTTTTTTTAAACTTATATAATACAAAAACATGATATTGAAAAACATTTGAAGCATATTGTGCATGGATAGAATCTAATACACATGTAAATGATATATCTATATTTTTGACATGAAATCTAAAAATAGATTTTGTTTATTACAAAACTCTAAACACATGAAATAGACCATCAAAATAAATTTTTCCAAATATATGAAGCACGGATGTATATAGATGAAATCCAATTTTATCTACATTAAACCATGTAAACTTGTTTTGAATCTATCTATTCATGAAAATCATATATATGTATAGTTAAAATCAAAAATCAGTTAAGCTGAAAACAAATGTATTGAACTTGTGTGTGTGTGTGAACTTGAGCATATCAATACTATCTATCTCTACACAAGATTTAAACAGAACTAAACTAAATAAACCGAAGTCTTCTAGTAGAACCCCTTCTCCAATTCGACTCGATTCAAATACAATCCAAAGAGCTTGACTCCAACTAAGTGCTAGATGCGATCTTGATGTCCGAGCTCTTGAATCATCATGTGTTAGCTTCAAAACTACTTTGTTGAAGCTAAGCACCTACTAAGATCTTGATAGATAATCTGAAACTATATAAAAACAAGATCATTAATACTATAACTACATGAGTTAATCATCATCAAAACTAGAGTGATGGGCCTTTGGGACAACAATCTCTCCCTTTTTGATGATGACAATTATATGCATGGATTAGAGATAAGTTTCATAAAAGCTCCCCTTAACTCATGATAGCATAAACAATAAGGATATCCAATGAAATGCATAAAGTAAATAAAACATATATGCATAAATAGAGATATAAACATGCATATATAAACTCACTAAATTCTTCTTCCCTTTTTGTCAATCCATCAACATAGGGGTGAGGATAATCAAATAATAAACATGTATATGCAATATCATTCATGAAGAGGATAGACGTAAAGTTAGCCCCCCTGCATACATGCGTTACATGGAGAAGGGATGACTAGACCCTAACTCACATAAAGCATAATATGCAATGTATAAACAGAGATGTTAAGCTCCCTATACACGTGTACCACATAAAGAAGAGAGGTCAAACTCTATTATATATATGATACACTTCAACATGAATCTATATATAGAGGAGATGTTAAGATCCCCTTGCATATAGGTAAAACATATCAACAAATTTTGAAACTATTTTTTTTTTAAAACAAAATTTTTGAAATTTCTTGAAGTCAACAAAGAAATTATGATATCAATAAAATCAAATAATAGTTGGAAAAAATAAATGTTGGTACCACTTGTTTAAAAAATTATTTTTAAGATACCAATAGTAGATTTTGATATCAATTGAAGGTAAAACATGAAGTACATTTTGATACCAAATAAATACTAATTGAAATCAATGCATAAGCTTGTAAAGATACTAATTAATATTTGAAATAAAATCAAGCTTATATAAACAAAATTTGTGCTTTAAAAATGTAAAGATATTGTATAACAAGCACAATCAAATCATATATATGTATGTATGAAAATAGAAATACCAATTGAAATTGATACTAATTGAAATTTGAAGCATACATATATAAGAAAACAAATATGAGTACAAAAATGAAATAACATGAAGATCTAGTGTATAACTCATAATTACCACCCTATTCATCCATAAGTTTAAAAGATATTCAATAAGGGTATACAAGACATGGTCGCCGATCCAACCGCCCTTTGGTTGGTAAGGTGTTTTCAAAAATTATAATTTAAAAATGTTTAAACATATTTGAAAAACACTACCATTGAAGAATAAAAACTAGTTTAAAGATATTTTAAAAAATAGTATTAAATCCTTCAAGTAAGGTATGAAACAATAAGTATCCCATGAAAACATGAAAATCACATGATCATCGACACTCAAATAGCATTAAAGCACATATATGCTCATGAAACAAAAAATCATGAGTAAACACTAAATATAAAGTGTAAGAATCATGTAATCAACAAAATCATGGAAATAAGGTATTAAAGCTCATATGATTTTCTTTTATCAAAAATAAGAAATCATCAAAACTAAATATGCTTCAAGGTATATATATTTTGTTAAAACTAAAAGTATACATACATATCCCAAACAAAAACGAGTCAATAATAAAAATTTTGCATGAAAAGTAAGTGACTCTAGGATAGACATGTATGTCTAAGAGTTTTAGACAAAATTAACATATACATGAAGATAAACACATTTTTATGAAAATAGATACAAAAATAGGAAAAACAAGTATAAATGAAAGAATCATCAAACTAATTTATACATGTACATGTAATGAGTACAAATGAGTAATGAAGTACAAACACATAATAACCAAGTGTAGCTCACTACTTGTACAAGTATAAACATAAGTTTTAACGAAAACTCTATCTAAATAAGTAATCAAAAACATGAAGTGCAAAATCATAAACAATCTTGATCATTAGGGTAAATGCACGTGTTTTAGAGCCACGATATACACAATAGCTAAACTATAGTGAGACACCAAATAAAAAATCCATATAAACATGAGTATATCTCAAAACTACATATGCATATCACAAGTCTAATTAACATTACATTTAACATAATAAGCATGAAAAATCAGGACATGCTAAAAATCATCAATGAAAAAACATGTAAACATAACTAGGGAGTTAGAGATGTTACCAAAACCAATAGGCTAATCTCTAGGTCTCCAAACTATGGTGGTCCTCCCACCAAACATCCTTGAAGGTGATGCATCCAATGTAGTGTCCATCAAGCTTAAACATATCCACCATTAAGGAACCAATACCCTCATGTCAAGTGAGAGCCCACACCTACATCGAATACAATAGGGGTCGATTTTGGTACCCACACGTACTTGGGTCCATTGGGGTTAGCACCTTTCCTAACCTAAACAAATTTATTTGCAAAATTTAAAGTATTTAATCAATCATAACAAAATCTTGCAAGGTGGCCCGTACGTTCATAATGTGTACAAGTGTACACATGAGCATACATAGAATCATGTGTGTGAATATGATGAGTATGTGTATGCCATATTTTGTGTGCATGCATATGAGGAGCATGTTTCTTGCGAAACATGGATTTCAATCGTGTGTGGTTCATGACACATTGGCTCAAAGTGGAGCCCAAACAATCTACACTTTTCTTTAAAGGATATATATCATTTTCAATAATTGAAGAAGAAGTGGAGCATGTATTCTGTTTATCAATAGAAGATGAATTTATAGTAGCTTGACAAACATGGGAATCAAAATCATTTTTCAAAGAAATATTTTCTTTTGAAACTAAATCTAGCTCTTTTGAAATTGAAACAATTTTTTTTCAAAAAATCATTCTCTTTTAAAACAATTTCAAGTTTTGAAGATAAAACCTCATTTTTCTTCAAATCAATATCAAAATCATTTTTATTCTTCAAATTTCATTTTCCTTTAAAACAAGGTCAAGTTGGGTTTTCAAGGAGTCTCTTTCACTTGAAATCTCAACCCTCTCTTGTAAAACCATGTCTAGCTTTGAAAATAAATTCTCATTTTCTTCTTTTAATTTAAAACTTTTCTTTTTCAAAAGATTGTATTTTTCTAGCAAGTTTTCACCAAATAGAGAAAGTTCTTCAATTAGTACATCACATCCATGTTATCATCATAAGAAGAACTAGAATTATCATCTAGATGAGTATTCGAATGTACTTCAAGGGAGTCAATCCCTTGGACCATGAAACAAGGTTGGTCAGACTCTTCTCTACTAGATTTTTTCTCCACATTGTTTGTCATTTATAGCTTGGGAGAGGTCAATGTATTCCATACTGTAAAAGCGGAATCACAATGCGAAACAATAGTGTAACGCCCCGATCCTAAAGATACGAAGACGTTATGGCGACGCATATACGCGAGGTAAAATACCCCTCGTATACGCGCTAAGCCTAAAATGTAACCTGAACAAGCTATAAATCGGAAGCATAATGATCAATGAACACTGCAATAATACATATAGACAATTCTAAGGGTAGCAGATAAATGATGACAAGAACATGGCAGCTAAAAGCAATAAATGCAGAATCAGGAAATGACAGAATATACAGAGGTGAAATACCAGAAATAGAAGAAAGAACGTCCAGTCCCTCGCAAGACGACTTTGTCCATACTTTAGGTGGAAGAGACTTTGTCCATACTTTAGGTGGGTCCCGTACATACCCGGGACCACGGCCTCAGTTTCCTGGCGCTGAACCAGGTCGTACTGCTAGGTACTCAGTAATAGTAACAGTAATCTTACTGTGAAAACAGTGGAACAGTAACAGTAACAGATGAGTGTCAGTCATCCCCCAGGAACCCTGCAGTGGAACCCTCAGTCGGCTGCGCAACCTGATCCTAGGTCCACCCAAAATACAGACGCTGTCTCCTCCATCAATTTCCCTAATCCCAGTGTAAGTTGTTCTATTACTTCATTATTTAATCAATTCAGTTAAATCAGTCAATGTCAATATTATCTAGAACACTGGGACGATACGGTGACAGTAACAATAATAGTACAGTAACAGTCAATCAGTAATCGTATACACGGTGAACAATATCAGTAACAGTGAACAGTAACAGAACCGTGTATACGGTGAACAACAGGACTGTACCGTGGTTACGGTCAAACAATCATTTTCCAGTAACTTTCAATAACATGGATATAATAACAGTAACAGTCTAGCTACTGCTCAACGAACGGTCTCAACTAAAGCTGATCAAAATCCCATCCATCCATGCTAAAGAGATATCAATAACTAATCCATCAACTTATAGTCTCAATACAATTCTCATGAATCACTAAGTATCAGTCCGTATCAGTGCAATCCAAAACGGTGACTATCATATCAATGAATCTGTAATTAGTCCTCTCCTCAACACCAATATGTTCTAATACCATACCCTCAACAACTGAGATCAAATAATAACTATTATCAAACTCCAAAAATGTAGATCACTATCATAATAAGTCATCTCTGATAACTGAAATAGTCAATAACTAATCATGAAGTATATAGTATGTCCTCGAGATCATCAAGTCAACATATACTGAATCATATCGAAGTAAAGGAATCATCCTCAAATAACTTATGGTCTAGAATATCTACTCTTGATACTCAACATCAACAACATATCATCTATCAGACCCCAAATGCCAACAATGTCCATCTCATCTCAATATCAGTCAGGCTCCAATGAAAGGAATATAGATTCTGGGTACTTCTAACTCAAAATCAATCTAAGACACAACTCAACTAATCCAGTCATATCTGATATGTCCTTAATTACTCAACTAAATAAGTCATGTCTAATCATTGAACATCATTCAATGTAAATAACATAAGTCTAGATCAATCCCGAGTCATTACAACCAACTCATGATTCCAATAGTTCCAATCAATCGAGTATCAATACACATCACGTAATCTGACACAAAATCACCAATCCGACATACATTAACAATATCCAGTACTAGTCCTCTCACTCAAATATACAACTCTGATTCATAAGTATTCACAATCACCACTTCTATTAATGATCAGTCATAATATTCCAAACACTCGGTATCACAACATATCATAGACATGCATCTAAGTTCCAACATGATAAGTCAAGTCATTCCATCATATATCCATCCCTCGATATCATATACATTCATCTATAACCAACACACAACTCATGGGTGAAGTCTACATCCAATAAAGGAACTACACATAGCTGACAGGCCAACTGTAGTCGACTAGGGTCATCTATAAGTCGACTAACAGGGCTATTAGTCGACTAATGAAGGGCATTAGTCGACTAATACACCTCTGTCAGCCTGAAACAGGGCATACTAATACCTGGTCTCTCACACCATAAAACATATAAATGCCTCCCCTCTTGCACACATACCAACATACACAATCACTACTATAATCTATGTACATGTACACATGAAAATATAATTAAATCGATGTACATAAATACGAGGAAATCAAGGAGGGGGAGAATACACTCACATTGGGGAATCTGGTCGTCGCCGGGCGAGTCGCCGTTACGGTCGCTGTGGTGCCGCTCTTCGCTGTCGGACTGCATAGTAAGGTAGCCAGGGTACTGGGGAAGACCTGGCTGCAATCTGGAGGTCTCGCGCTCGCCGGAAGGGCCTGGAATCGCCGCTCGCCCGCTGCTTGTGCTGCTGGTTTGAATCTGGATCTGCTGTGCGCATCGCCGGGCGAGTCGCTGCCATGGTCGCTGTGGTGCAGTTCCTCGCCAAGGGACTGCACGGGAGGGTGGCCAAGACACTGGAGAAGGTCACCGTGCTGGTCTCCGGCGACGAGCTGGCGCGGATCGGGAGAACTCGCCGCTCGTCTGAACTTGCGCAGATCTGGACAGCCTGCAGATTTGGGCTGTTCCTCGCTGTTGTGGTCGCTGTTCATGCCCGGCTGACGGGTGGTGGCCGCCAAGTGGTGTTGCTGCTGTTGGTGGTGTTGCCGAGTCGCCGTGGTGGGGATCCGGGGCCCGTCGAGGTGCTGATCTGCCGTGCACGGCCTGGGGAACACGCCTGCAGATTGGATCTGCAGGCTGTTGATCCGGGCCTGCTAGCTGTTGTTGCTCGGGGAGATGGGCGCAGGTTGCGGCCTGGTTGTTGCTGGGTCTTCTAGTGCGCCATGGGGGGGAGGACTGCTCCGGTGGTGGGGCGGCCTGGAGAGGAGGAGCGGGGCGGGTCACGGCTAATGTAAGCTGCTGTTGTAATTGGGGATGTTCTGGGTTTGGGGGAAAGCACAGGTGGGGGAAACAACAAGGGAATCCGGCCAATGGTGGAGCACGGCCATTGCTGGTGCTGCCGTTGCTCGCCGGAGAGGAGGGAGAAGGGGCACCGCCTGGGGAGGAGGCTCGGGGCTGCTCGCTGGAGATCCAGTAGGGAAATCCGGCCACTGAGGAGTACGCGGCCAGATCTGGGCGCTATGCTTTGGTGGTGCGCTGGCCTGAGTGTTGTGCGGCTGTGAAGGGGGCCGGCCAGGGCTGTTGCGCGCGCAGGGAGGAGGAGCTCCGGCGCTGGGAAGAGGGAGGAGGCGGCCTGGAGAAGGGGGCGCTCGGTGAAAGGGGGTAGCTTGGCCTGGTGGTGGTGCCGCAGATGAAAGGGGGTGGCTGTGCGGGGAGGTCCGGCCAAGGAGGTTGCGGCCTGGGTTGGAGTGCGTCGGAGGGTGGTCCGGCCAAGGAGGGGCTCTCGCCTGCGGGGCTGATGCGGATCTGGGTGATGGGATCGCCTGGCCTGGAGGAGGCGGCTGGATTGGGGAGAAGAATAATTAGGATTAGGTTTTGGTTTAAGGGTTAGGATTAAAAATAGATTAGGAAATAGAATCATATATAAGATGGATTATTGGGTATGGGTAGCGGGTTGGATTAGGAATGGGTTTCGGGTTGATCCAAATAGAGTAACGGGTAGTGGGTTTGATCCAAATGGGTTTGGATTAGGAAAATAGAAACGGGTAATGGGTTATGGAATCCAAATGGATATAGATATCGGGTATAGGGTCACCAATGGGTATTGGATCAAAAGAGGATAACGGGTAGGCACAAGGATATAAGGGAATATGGCATGAATAGGAGTCAAGGGTAAGGAAATATACCACTGCAAAATAATCCAACATTAGTAGCAACATTACCTAATCAAAATAATAGTATTAATAATACCAATAACAACTCGCAATACTTAATTACAAAATAATAGAACACTAATATTAATTAATAAACACCGACAATAAAATAAAGATAACACTAATAGAAATAATAATAAATAATAATGGAAGAATAATTTGCCATTTACTATCAGAAAATAATTTGCATATCCAACAATAATAATCAAGAGAGAAATAAATTAACTTGATTAATTAAAAATAATGGTAAATCAAAATAAATACTTGAAGAAAATAAAATTACAGTAGTTTAGATTAGGGATATTACATTCTACCCACCTTAATAAAAAGTTCGTCCTCGAAATTCAAATAAGGTAGGGAATGGTAAAAAAAATCAAAGATCAAGAGAGAACACAACAATCTTCCATGTTGCCTCGTTGGGACACCACGATTCTGCTGCACGCTCTGATCTCTGCTACCAGTTTCAACATGAAGTAACCCATCTCAAGAGATAGAATTAGGAGAAATGAATAGGAATGAAGGATGAAATCAAGATGGACATCCAAATCACTCTAAATGAAGTGTTGGAATCATGGACATCAACAATCAAGAATGGAATTCCAAAGGGAGGACGATCAATTCCAAATGGAGTCAACATTATTATGTGAATAGTATATGTATATTGTAGTGTCAACATAACTGTCTCAGGTTACAGGTAGGAACTAGGTTCTCTTTTATGTCGAACCTAGGCTCTGATACCACTCTGTAACGTCCCGATCCTAAAGATACGGAGACGTTATGGCGACGCATATACGCGAGGTAAAATACCCCTCGTATACGCGCTAAGCCTAAAATGTAACCTGAACAAGCTATAAATCGGAAGCATAATGATCAATGAACACTGCAATAATACATATAGACAATTCTAAGGGTAGCAGATAAATGATGACAAGAACATGGCAGCTGAAAGAAATAATGCAGAATCAGGAAATGACAGAATATACAGAGGTGAAATACCAGAAATAGAAGAAAGAACGTCCAGTCCCTCGCAAGACGAACCATCTCATCGAACCCTGCACATTAGAACAACCGTCTAATAGCTGGACGTGCAAACCCAGGGTCGTCAGAACGCGACCATAATGAGTGTGTGTGTAAAGGGGAAACAGCTCGTGCAGAAGAAACCATGTGCATAAATAGTAATAAGAGCAACTGCAGATAAAAAGACTAAATAACAAAATAAGTAACTGAACAGTACCCCGTATGATAATAACATGAATGCAAGTAGAAGACAACTGGCACAACTGTAAATATGCAATCAATGCCAAGGCGTGTAATCTATCACATGTCACTAGGTTGGCATACAATCCAGGTCATGGTTATAGTTATATGTCTATCACAGTGATATAAATACAATCACGTGATTAAGGTCAGTCACAATACATTAACAGTTTATTATTAATTATGTCAGCGAACACCAATTGTCACATGTAATAGACGCATCCTATACTACGCCTACCACACATGCCAATCGATGCCCTTAAGTTATTGAAATTAGTGGAAGAGACTTTGTCCATACTTTAGGTGGGTCCCGTACATACCCGGGACCACGGCCTCAGTTTCCTGGTGCTGAACCAGGCCGTCCGCTAGGTACTCAGTAACAGTAACAGTAATCTCATTGTGAAAACAGTGGAACAGTAACAGTAACAGATGAGTGTCAGTCATCCCCCAGGAACCCTGCAGTGGAACCCTCAGTTGGCTGCGCAACCTGATCCTAGGTCCACCCAAAATACAGACGCTGTCTCCTCCATCAATTTCCCCAATCCCAGTGTAAGTTGTTCTATTACTTCATTATTTAATCAATTCAGTTAAATCAGTCAATGTCAATATTATCTAGAACACTGGGACGATACGGTGACAGTAACAATAACAGTACAGTAACAGTCAATCAGTAATCGTATACACGGTGAACAATATCAGTAACAGTGAACAGTAACAGTAATCGTGTATACGGTGAACAACAGGACTGTACCGTGGTTACGGTCAAACAATCATTTCCCAGTAACTTTCAATAACATGGATATAATAACAGTAACAGTCTAGCTACTGCTCAACGAACGGTCTCAACTAAAGCTGATCAAAATCCCATCCATCCATGCTAAAGAGATATCAATAACTAATCCATCAACTTATAGTCTCAATACAATTCTCATGAATCACTAAGTATCAGTCCGTATCAGTGCAATCCAAAACGGTGACTATCATATCAATGAATCTGTAATTAGTCCTCTCCTCAACACCAATATGTTCTAATCCCATACCCTCAACAACTGAGATCAAATAATAACTATTATCAAACTCCAAAAATGTAGATCACTATCATAATAAGTCATCTCTGATAACTGAAATAGTCAATAACTAATCATGAAGTATATAGTATGTCCTCGAGATCATCAAGTCAACATATACTGAATCATATCGAAGTAAGGGAATCATCCTCAAATAACTTATGGTCTAGAATATCTACTCTTGATACTCAACATCAACAACATATCATCTATCAGACCCCAAATGCCAACAATGTCCATCTCATCTCAATATCAGTCAGGCTCCAATGAAAGGAATATAGATTCTGGGTACTTCTAACTCAAAATCAATCTAAGACACAACTTAACTAATCCAGTCATATCTGATATGTCCTTAATTACTCAACTAAATAAGTCATGTCTAATCATTGAACATCATTCAATGTAAATAACATAAGTCTAGATCAATCCCGAGTCATTACAACCAACTCATGATTCCAATAGTTCCAATCAATCGAGTATCAATACACATCACGTAATCCGACACAAAATCACCAATCCGACATACATTAACAATATCCAGTACTAGTCCTCTCACTCAAATATACAACTCTAATTCATAAGTATTCACAATCACCACTTCTATTAATGATCAGTCATAATATTCCAAACACTCGGTATCACAACATATCATAGACATGCATCTAAGTTCCAACATGATAAGTCAAGTCATTCCATCATATATCCATCCCTCGATATCATATACATTCATCTATAACCAACACACAACTCATGGGTGAAGTCTACATCCAATAAAGGAACTACACATAGCTGACAGGCCAACTGTAGTCGACTAGGGTCATCTATAAGTCGACTAACAGGGCTATTAGTCGACTAATGAAGGGCATTAGTCGACTAATACACCTCTGTCAGCCTGAAACAGGGCATACTAATACCTGATCTCTCACACCATAAAACATATAAATGCCTCCCCTCTTGCACACATACCAACATACACAATCACTACTATAATCTATGTACATGTACACATGAAAATATAATTAAATCGATGTACATAAATACGAGGAAATCAAGGAGGGGGAGAATACACTCACATTGGGGAATCTGGTCGTCGCCAGGCGAGTCGCCGTTACGGTCGCTGTGGTGCCGCTCTCCGCTGTCGGACTGCATAGGAAGGTAGCCAGGGTACTGGGGAAGACCTGGCTACAATCTGGAGGTCTCGCGCTCGCCGGAAGGGCCTGGAATCGCCGCTCGCCCGCTGCTTGTGCTGCTGGTCTGAATCTGGATCTGCTGTGCGCGTCGCCGGGCGAGTCGCTGCCATGGTCGCTGTGGTGCGGTTTCTCGCCAAGGGACTGCACGGGAGGGTGGCCAAGACACTGGAGAAGGTCACCGTGCTGGTCTCCGGCGACGAGCTGGCGCGGATCGGGAGAACTCGCCGCTCGTCTGAACTTGCGCAGATCTGGACAGCCTGCAGATTTGGGCTGTTCCTCGCTGTTGTGGTCACTGTTCGTGCCCGGCTGACGGGTGGTGGCCACCAAGTGGTGTTGCTGCTGTTGGTGGTGTTGCCGAGTCGCCGTGGTGGGGATCCGGGGCCCGTCGAGGTGCTGATCTGCCGTGCACGGCCTGGGGAACACGTCTGCAGATTGGATCTGCAGGCTGTTGATCCGGGCCTGCTCGCTGCTGTTGCTCGGGGAGATGGGCGCAGGTTGTGGCCTGGTTGTTGCTGGGTCTTCTGGTGCGCCATGGGGGGAGGAGGACTGCTCCGGTGGTGGGGCGGCCTGGAGAGGAGGAGCGGGGCGGGTCACGGCTAATGTAAGCTGCTATTGTAATTGGGGATGTTCTGGGTTTGGGGGAAAGCACAGGTGGGGGAAACAGCAAGGGAATCCGGCCAATGGTGGAGCACGGCCATTGCTGGTGCTGCCGTTGCTCGCCGGAGAGGAGGGAGAAGGGGCGCCGCCTGGGGAGGAGGCTCGGGGCTGCTCGCTGGAGATCCAGTAGGGAAATCCGGCCACTGAGGAGTACGCGGCCAGATCTGGGCGCTATGCTTTGGTGGTGCGATGGCCTGAGTGTTGTGCGACTGTGAAGGGGGCCGGCCAGGGCTGTTGCGCGCGCAGGGAGGAGGAGCTCCGGCGCTGGGAAGAGAGAGGAGGCGGCCTGGAGAAGGGGGCGCTCGGTGAAAGGGGTAGCTTGGCCTGGTGGTGGTGCCGCAGATGAAAGGGGGTGGCTGCGCGGGGAGGTCCGGCCAAGGAGGTTGCGGCCTGGGTTGGAGTGCGTCGGAGGGTGGTCCGGCCAAGGAGGGGCTCTCGCCTGCGGGGCTGATGCGGATCTGGGTGATGGGGTCGCCTGGCCTGGAGGAGGCGGCTGGATTGGGGAGAAGAATAATTAGGATTAGGTTTTGGTTTAAGGGTTAGGATTAAAAATAGATTAGGAAATAGAATCATATATAAGATGGATTATTGGGTATGGGTAGCGGGTTGGATTAGGAATGGGTTTCGGGTTGATCCAAATAGAGTAACGGGTAGTGGGTTTGATCTAAATTGGTTTGGATTAGGAAAATAGAAACGGGTAATGGGTTATGGAATCCAAACGGATATAGATATCGGGTATAGGGTCACCAATGGGTATTGGATCAAAAGAGGATAACGGGTAGGCACAAGGATACAAGGGAATATGGCATGAATAGGAGTCAAGGGTAAGGAAATATACCACTGCAAAATAATCCAACATTAGTAGCAACATTACCTAGTCAAAATAATAGTATTAATAATACCAATAACAACTCGCAATACTTAATTACAAAATAATAGAATACTAATATTAAGTAATAAACACCGACAATAAAATAAAGATAACACTAATAGAAATAATAATAAATAATAATGGAAGAATAATTTTCCATTTAACAGAAAATAATTTGCATATCCAACAATAATAATCAAGAGAGAAATAAATTAACTTGATTAATTAAAAATAATTGGTAAATCAAAATAAATACTTGAAGAAAATAAAATTACAGTAGTTTAGATTAGGGATATTACAAATAGATAAATATTTCTTGCTAAGAGTATGTTTTAATGCATTTAAGACTTGTGCATTAGTCTCAATGTACTTGTCATTACCAAAATAAGTTTTCTTGGTAGTGGCAAGATAGACATGCAAACGTAGGGTTTTAAATAAGCACCCATTTTGAACTTTCACAAATTGACGTTGGTAACATCATACATGGGAAGGTTCATGAAATCCATAAGTGTATAGACTATATGTGTGCAAATGCAATACTAGATTAGCAATCCAAGATCTCACTCCTAGGTGGTTAAACCTAATATCAGGAGTATAGGCTCTGATACTAATTGAAATACACTTAGAAGGGGGTGAATAGGTGTACTAGCTAACCTAATGACAAATGATGCGGAATTAAAACTCAAATGCAATACACTATGTGTAACCAAAGAGTGTAGCCGAATTCCCCGTGAAGGGCTCTGGATTATCTCCTCTAGATTAAGAGTTGAGGTATTATGTGAAGCTCTCTTAGTTCAACACAAGTATGGGCACACAAACAATACCAAGCACGTATGAGATATGAACAATATAAAGTAATGTAAGATATAAGAGAGATAGAGTTAAAAGATAGTAGATCAAACACAAACATCAAGATATGTTTCGAGGTTCGAGCTACTGCTCTACGTCATCGCCTTCATATAGAAGGATTTCCACTACGTCCACACAGGATCTCCCACAAAGGGAACCTCCATCGAGGAATTTACAATTACAAACTTGGAGTATACAACTCCTCTCTCCAGCACAACCACCTCTACTCAAGAGGCAAGGCACAAAATCAAAACTCAATCACCTCTACATAAGAGGGATGGACACAAATCCAAACTACAATCACCTCTACACAAGAGGGATAAGGCACTAAGCCAACACTCAAACACAATCACCTCTACACAAGAGGGATAGGCACAAAGACAAACTCTAACACTATCACCTCTACACAAGAGGGATAGACACAAAGCCAAAGCAAATAAAAGATTACAAACTTGATGATCACAATAGACCACAAATAATTTTTCCCACAAAACAAGATCCTCTAGATAGGATAGAGATGATAGCTCAAGTCTGAGAAAATAAGGTGTTTAGAAACAAATCACAAAGAAAAATACTTGAGAAAAATACTAGATAGAGATAAAAATAAAGATTCAAAGATCAATTTCCCAGAAACTCTATGTGATTTTTCCAACTCTTGAAAACAAAATAAAAGATAGAGATTTGAAGCACATAAACTCTTTTGAAACTCTTTAGAAAATGGGCAAGATGGCACTAGAAAACTGATTATATTTCTCTTCTCAAATCTTGTTCAAAACAGCCCCCAAAACCCCTTTATATAGGGCTAGGAGAAAACTAGCCGTTGCAGCAGAAAAGGTCAAAATTTCCCTTCTGGTCAACCGGCCGATCTAGCAGCCCAACGGTCATATTTCTGATCGTTGGCACTCCGGTCGACCGCCCGACCTGAGAGTGGGGTACTTTCAGTCGGCCGACCGCCCGGTCGATCGGCCTTCTTTGTTGGCCTTGTGTTGTACATTGTGCACATCGGTTGACCTACCGGTTGACCAACATCTGGTCTGGTCGACCGACATCTGGTCCGGTCGACTGCCAACTGTCTCTGGCTGAAATTATGGGTATTAAAACTTAGTCATTTTAACTTTTATAAACTCCCATAAATTCTCATAAATTTCACAAAAATCAGTTCTTATAAATATTTGAATAACAAATATGTGTGACCAAAAATCAATATATATTACAAACTATTTGAACTTTTTTTTGTGATATAGAAATCAAGCTTAAACAAAAAATTTGTATTTTCCGAAACCCAAACTTTGAAAAGGAAACCCTATTTTTTTTTCAAACTTATATAAATACAAAAACATGATATTGAAACACATTTGAAGCATATTGTGTTTGGATAGAATCCAATACACATGTAAATGATACATCTATGTTTTTAACATGAAATCCGAAAATAGGTTTTGTTAATTACAAAACTCTAAACACGTGAAATAGACCATCAAAATAAGTTTTTTCAAATATTTGAAGCACACATGTATATAGATAAAATCCAATATACATTAAACCATGTAAGTTGTTTTGATTCTATCTATTCATAAAAACCATATATATGTATAGTTGAAATTCAAAAACCGGTTAAGCTGAAAACCAAATGTATTGAACTTGTGTGCATGTCTGAACTTGAGCATATCAACACTATTTATCTTTACACAAGTTCTAAACACAACTAAACTAAACAAACCGAAGTCTTCTTGTAAAACTCCTTCTCCAAGTCGACTTGATCCAAACACGATCCAAAGAGCTTGACTGCAATCGAGTGCTAGATGCGATCTTGATGCGCGAGCTCTTGAATCATCATGTGATAGCTTCAAAACTCCTTTAAGCTAATCACCTACTAAGATCTTGATAGACAATCTGAAACTATATAAACACAAGATCATTAGTACTATAACTACGTGAGTTAATCATCATCAAAAGTAGAGTGATGGGCCTTTGGGCCAACAAGGGGGTCTCGGCCTTCAGAGGAGAGAGAGGGAGAGATTAAGAGAGAGATAGAGAAAGAGAAAGGTAACAGGAAGAGAGAGATTGAAAAAGAGTGAGTGAGAGAGATGTGACTGGGTAGGGGATGGCCACGTGCAAAGGCAGGTAGGGGGAGTGACTCGGCCATGTGGGAGCCAGGGAAAAGAAAAAGAAAAAAAGAGGAGAAAGGGAAGAAAGAAAGAGGAAGAAAAATCGTATATAAATACATTATTATAATAAAATAAATTTTGAGTAATCCAAAAATACCCAGAGGTAGAAAATATCGCTCTGAGGAACAATATGAAGTCAGTTTTTAGAAATTCAATCCCATTTTTAAATTAAAAATCCTGGAATCAACCGGTGACCAATCGATACCGATTTTGAAGATTTTACAATTTAATTCAGAAAAATTTCAAAAAATCATAAAAAATCTAAAATATTAGAAAATGATGTTTAAAACTAATACTGGTCAATTCTGTCTGTTGGAAAGACTAAATCGAGTAATAAACTAGATCGGGTGCCCGGTTCAGACTAGGGCTGACTCTGAGTCCACGAATCCTGATCCAATGCAACATAATCGTATAAATAATTATAAAATAAAAAAAATACGGGAAGTAAATTGAAAAGTATGATTGAAAAATCTAAAGACATATCTAAGTACGTATTCTGAGAACAGGGTGTTACATTCTACCCACGTTACAAAAATTTTGTTTTAGAAATTTCGATAAGGAGAAGCGAACACAGAAAGGATAGGAATAAGGATTATACCAGTTAAGATATGAATAACTAAGGGTAAAACTCGCAATTCGAATAATGAATATTCTTAAGACCCAGATGTCTTCTGTACTTTTTGTCGTATATATCCTCTGATGATGCCATAATAATACTAACCTGATATCTGCTGATTAAAGTATTATGCCAAAACTTCTGTAAACTGACCCGTCTGAATAATATGAAGCAAGCTGAATTGGTGAGGTGATCAATAATATTCTTTTCTGAACTGCGAGATAAAACTGATGAAGTCCATAAAAATCCATAGAAATCCATAGTGATGAAATCCATAATATAAAATCTCTGCTTGGCATGAAGTTGTGTTTGGCGAAGAGTCTACAATATGATTCTCAGTGAGATTCATACTTATCATTACTTCTGGAGTAGCCAGAATATCGAAAATAAAGAAAACTTTGATAAAATAGATCATGGTCAAAGAAAACCGATAATAATAACGAATTCTAGATTTGGGACGTCAATTACTCTGAAAAGCATAACTAAGAATTTATAATAACCATCTTTTGAATGATAACCCGACTGTAGATTAAATAGTTAGAGAATACCCAAGTCCTGCAAGGTTGGTCGAATAGATCGTCAATAAAAGATTATGACAAGTTGGTTCAGATGCAATAAGAAAACCCGGTTCACTAAGTTCATGTAACACATGAAGTAGAAAAAATTTAGGGAACGAGACTAGGATAATAAACTCTAACGGAACTAGCCACGAGCGGAGTCAGAGCCAGGTGGGGTCATAGCGTAACACAGCATCAGGCGTAAAGTACTAGAGTAGCTAAAGCTTAGGCTCGCACTTGGAGAAGCTTATGCGGTGAAGTCAGCGCGTAACACAACACTAAATGCTAAGTGCCAGGGCAACAAAGCCCATACCTGGTTGAGTTCGTGTGGCTAGAACATGACCCTGACTTGGCAATGCAAGTAGGGTTTGTGGTTCATCAAATCCATAAAGACAGCTGGATGTTGTGGCTGAGCCCAGTGAAGTCGATAGAAGAGATCATGATCGTTAATGGAATAATATAAAAAATGCCATAGCTATGCCTGACAGAAGTTCTAAATCTCAGAAAACATTTCATTCTGACATTTCTCGTGTAGTGATACACTCTATCAATTTCATTGGTGATGATTACTTTACTCTCTGTACTGATCCTCACTTTCTATGCTAAACCCATAGAATGCCTAAATATATATAAGAATAGAGTGTGGAGCCGAAGAATTACCCGATATAAGACAATCCAGTGTACTATAATCAAAAAAATATCAGAATAGGGTAAGAGTGAACAACATCTGTCTTGCCACTATCTCACTAGTCTACGCATATCTTAAGTTGAAATAAAGACTATGAAAACTTAAATATTAAAAAAATGGAAGGGATTTAGGAATCAAAAGAATGATGATCAAGAAGAAACAGATAACTGTGCACTTGTATTTGGATTGTATAACCAGGACTCATGCATTCTAGTTGCAAATAATTTTACCATTAATTTGCCGACTGGTTTTTATTGTAGATGTGAGAGCCTAGGCTTTGATACCATCCTATAACGCTCCATCCCATGGGTACAGAGACGTTACTGTGATGTATATATGCAGACCAGAAATATCCTCATGTATATAAGATAAGAATCAGTACAAGTAAGAATCTGGGCACAAAAATATGTGGTGTATTATACATTCTATCATATGAGTATAATTATAAAGTTATCACAAGATGTGACATATTATTACAAGAATATTGCATTACCGATAGGCGCAAATGCGAGAATACAAGATGATATATAATTATGAACAGTACAAAGATACTTATGAGTTATAAAAGAAAAACTCGAGAGCCTAGCAGGGGCCTGAAAGAAAAAGACTTTGGACTGTCTCCGATGATCCACGCTTTCACTGCGCTATTTGATCAGCAATCGGGAGAATCCACAAGTTTCAAGCTCAGAGATCTGAACATGCAGGTTCAGGGGAGTCAAAAACTCCCCAACAAGTGGCAAGATAAGTGCCAAGTGGCGTGCAGGAACAGACATACGTGTATCGATAAATCTGAGTCATAAACATGCATTGAAAACTGTGTCATAAGCACAGACAAACAAGATCAGGCAATAAGACATATGGAGAAGTAAATATGACAAAATTAGTTATATAAGCTCAAATTATTGATCCGTGAGATTAGTACATCGAAGGAATAATTCAAATAAGGAAACCCTCGTCTATATACCTTATACCTCACGTCACCCTATCCTGGGTCATAACCTGAATTGTCTTCTAAAGTAAGAAACCATCATAAAATAGATAAAAACCAATAATACTGATGAAATCAAATGGAACAATACTAGTTGTACAAGCTCGATTTACAGCTTCATGAGATAAGTATGTCAAAAGAATAATCCAAACAAGAAAATCCTCATCATATACCTTATGTCTCATATCACCATAATCCAAGTGTATATCACCCGAATTGTAAAACAACACAACAAATTATTGATTAGCATTTTATTATTATTATTCGTCCTACCCGTATATCTAGGTATATGCCCTAGCGTCTCAACACACATACATCCATATATGAGTGAGTTGAGCTTGTTATTGAACTTGATGATGAAACTAATGGGTTATATTTATAGTGGGTCTCATTCATACGTGAGACCACATCCCATGATGTTCCTGCTGATACAGAATCTACTGCGAGGTGATTCAGGGGCAAAGAGTCTTATTTATTTACCCTGCAAGAAGTTAGTAATCGGAGTAGCAGCACACCCTGTGGAACACTTGGAGGCCCACAGGTAAAACCAAAGTTTGAGTTGGATAACATACCTAATACCATAGTTAACATATTCACCACTTGAAGTCCATCAGTTTCCCCCTTACCCGATATAGGTTAGCCTTTTTATAATTTATTTTTATGCAAGTATCATAGTACGAGAATAGTAGGACCAGGACAGGTTCAGGAGTTACATGAGTAACAGGAGTACATAAGTACTAGAATTACATATCACTGTATATAATACATGATAGCAAGACAGTATTCCAGAAATATGATAATCACTAGTCAATGGTAATATATCAGGTGGCAGGTGATAGTGATACCAAACATGTGGCATGTGATAACATGCAGGTGCTAGGTGATAGCATGCAGGAGTCAGGTGTCAAGTAATAACACAATAAATATTACTATCACAATACATAAAAACAGTATTGATACTGGAGATCGGTATGAATACAGGAAAATGATACCGGTAAAAGAGATCAATGCAATACAAAAATAGTATCGATACTGGGAATCAGTACAAATATAGAAAAATAATATTTTTTGAAAAATAGTATAAATAATGGTTTCAATCTCTTCACAACCATTAGGAAAAGAATAATAATTGAATCATTAAGCGGACAACCGGGCATGCAAGCAAGCATACATCTAAGCGGAGCTAAGTAAAGCTGCAGTGGAGCTAAGCAGGAATGAAACTAACACACAACATTAGACGCCATCACGTTCGGCATGGTTACCACTCGGGCACGCTAAACGCATACGACAGAGTGAGCATATTAAAGCTATACTACCGCGTGTGGTCAAGTCGTACTCAGGTGTAAATACGCTTGAACTAAATTAGCGACAACGCGCTAAGCGCTAGGTCCGCCTATCTGGCAAAGCTAAAAGACCTGACCGTCTGAATGCACTCCCTCTTTCAAGGAAGTAGGCGAGAGCCCAAAGGGCTGATAGGCCCGAAGGCAGAGTAAGCACCTGCATGAGTGTTAGTATCAAACGCATATATAATAGGTGACAACTAAGCTATTAGTAGAGTGGTGATTCTTGAAGACTAAATAAGGTAGAAATAAAGTTAGCGAGTAGATAAGCAAACAATCATGCAGAGCTAAGCAAGTTGGAGCGAAGCTAGCGCACAATACTAACGCTCAGCGTAGTTACTCGCGGCGAAGCTATGATAATGTACAACTATCGCTCATGGCATAACTACACTTGGACATAGTTAGCGGTAATGCGTTGAGTGCTAGACTCACCTATCAACTAGGGCTGAAAGGCCTGACAGTCTAAACGTACTCCCTCTTTTGTGGAAGAGGGTGAGAGCCTGAAGGGCCGAAAGGCCAAATAGGAACCTGTAGGAATGTTAGTACCAATCACGCATACAAACAGGATCAGAACGTAGCAGATAGTAATGAATAAGAGATCAAACAAGCGAAGCTATATAGGCTGAGTGAAGCTAGTGCACAACGCTAGACGCTATCATGCTCGTCGTGATTACCGATCGCGGCTGCGGCGTGATTACCAATCACGGCGCAGCCATAATAACATATAGCTATTGCTCATGATGTAACTACACTCGGACAGAGTTAGCGATAGAGTATTGAGCGCTATGCTCACCTACCAGGTGGTGCTGAAAGACCTGACGATCTGAGTGCACCCCCAAATCTCACAAAACCCAAAGGGCGTAAGGCCAATTCCTATTGGGTATCTCAGGAAATGGGTTGGCTAAGAAGCTGAGTAGGTATCTGCAGGTGATGTTAGTACTATACAAGTACACATATAAACATGATAAATAACTGGACTAAACGTTGAGCGGTGAAGCCCCGAGGCTAAGTAGAAAGCCCAGAGGCTGAGTAGAAAGCCCAGAGGCTAAACGATCACGAAGGGTCGACCACACATGGTAATAAAGCAGTAATAGAATACATCATAGGTAGTATATATGTACAGGTATAAAGCTACACTACTATAGGCATTCGTCACACCGAGAAAATACACGTGTCCATAGTACACATATACAAACTCACACCAATACAAATACACTGGACTGGTACATTTACATGTGTCCACAAATATAAATACAAATCCACTGATACAAATACAATATTAAATTACGCCCATCGAAGCTGAATACCCAGATAAAAGAGGTGAGAACACTCGCCTAAAAAACCTTGAAAAAAAACACCGTGAAATCAGGAATCCCAGAAATACGTGCCACGGGCCGCCAATAAGTATATTATAATATATTATACATATTTAGAGAGGAATAAGAGAGGAGAGAGAGAAACAAAAGTGAGTAATGGAGAGAAGAGAGAAGAGAGAGAGGGGGAGAGAGAGTACATGAGAGATAGAGGGAACTGGGAGAAAGAAGGGCCAATAGCCCCCTGCTCACACACAGGGCCCCACGACTTGCCATGGGGCCAAGTGGTGCCGGGGAGTTGGCGCTGGCCACGCCATGGGGCCAAGTGGTGCCGGGGAGTTGGCGCTGGCCACAGGTGGCCAGCGTAGGCAGGGGGTGGCCGTCGTCCACCCCAAGGAGGAGGAAGAGGTTGTGAGAGTGGATGGTGATTGCATCTCAATTTTGCTTTATTATCATTATATTTGCACATTTTCCTTGATTATTCTTTATTTAAATTTGCTATTTAACCAACTTTTTTATTATGGTTTGTAGTTACTTAAATGAAAAGATAAATATACAAGAAACTTCTATTTTATCCCTAATCCTATCTAAATTTGGGTTTCAATTTAAATCAATTTGAAATCAAGAGGAGGAAAGGATAAATCATCATCTTCACAATTCAAATTTAAGATCAGAAGATATATTTCTAAAAGATGGATTGGATAAAGCTAATCCTAATGGGGATAAGAAGGATAATTCAACTTAAATAGAGTTCAAAATCAATGCAAACTCACATTCAGATTGGAAACCTCTTAGTTTTAGGATCATAACGTTTGCTGTAAATATTCAAATCTGATGATTTAAGATACAACAGAGACAGGACTTGAAGGGTTACAATTTTATATTGACCACTTTGTCCAATTCAGCCTTTTGATGAGTCATATTCAGCAAGTAACATACCAACTTACTGCAGATCAGTTTAGAATTGAATTCCTGTATTGAATTAGGATTAAGTGAAACCTCCTAATTTGTATCTTATTCTGATTAGCTCTGAGACCTATTTAAAGAGCTGAAATCTCTCATAAAAAGACATCTCCATATCGAAGATCATAAATTAGGATTTTTCTTTAGTCTCTTCTCCAAATTTCTTTTGTAACTTTTAGGATTTAGTTCTAATTCAAGCTTTGTAAAAAAGGAGGCTCTTGTAATTGAAAGTGACATCATCAATAAAAGGATTTTTCTTTCTAGTTTATCTTTATTTACTTACTTTCTTTACTTGTTTTCTCTTTTACTATGCTTTCTTTAGATTCTCTCATGAGTAGCGAATCTTCTTCATGGCCTATTAATTTCTACCCACCACTACTTCTAGTTCTATGTTAGAATAAGCTGATTGGATCCTATGCATGCTTAAACATAGAAATAACTAATACTCTTGAAGGCACATGACTATTATTAAATCTATTATTTGCTAAAAATTCCCATTGGTTTTTCTTATTCTATACTTAGATAGCCTTGATAGTTTAATATTAGTTATTCTTCTTAGTCTATGCATGAAAAACTTTGATAGTTTAATGTTAGGTCTTGGTTAGTGATTATTTCAAATAAGGTTTCTCCATCTTATATATCTTACTTAAATTAAATGCGACTCTAAAGTATAGTTTTTATAATTCAAAATGAAGTTTAATCTAGCATAAGTTGGGAGGTTAGTGGTGGTAGATGATTAGTAATCCATCTTTCTTCTTTCTAATATCAAAACCCTAATCTAACTCTATTTTATTCTTTTTATCTTTTTGACTTAACTTAGATGTCTAATTTTTTATTTTGATAAAGAAGAACACTTAACCTATTTAGTAAAACATACCAAAAGCTTCCATCACATCTCATCTTAAGAATCGACCTGCTTAACCCTTGCTACCGTAGATATATTGTGAAAGACAGAGACAACTTTTATTCAGATAACATTTTTCTAACTCTTAACTTTATCTCTGCTTTTCAGCAATCAAATGGTAGAAGAAAGAAGAGATGAAAGTGGAGATGATGGTATTGGTGGTGGTTGTGGTAGGGTTTAGTGGAGAGGGAGGAGAGGATGGAGCAGGTAGTGGTGGAGAGGTTATGGAAATGGTGGAGAAGGTAGTTAATTGAAGAAGAAAAAGAAGGGGGAGATGGAGGATGGTGATGTAGTTGAGGTTGTTGTTGATGTTGGTGATTGGAGAGGAGGTGGCCGGCTAAGGGGGAGACCGAGGAGATGTCACCTGTGATGGGGGTTCGCTAGAGATGAAGATGGCTAGAGGAGGTTGGTGGTTAAGATGATGGTGAAAGTGGAGGTGGTGGTTTAGTGGAGAAGAAGTGGATGGAGATGGAAATGGTGTTGGGGTTGAGAGAGGAGGAGAGATTGAGGGAGAGGGGGCCACCATCACTAGGGGTGGTCACCGGCATGGGGTTGGCCAGCCAGAGGTCACCAAAGAGAGAGCGGGTCGCCGGTCTTTAGAGGAGAAAGGGAGAGATTGGAAGAGAGAGAGAGAAAGATAAAGGTAAAAGAGATAGAGAGATTGAAAGAGAGTGAGTGGGAGAAATGGGATTGGGGGGATGGCCACATGAAAAGGCAGGTGGGGGAAGTTGCTTGACCACGTGGGAGCCAGGAAAAGAAAAAGAAAGAAAGAGGAGAAAGAGAAGAAAGAAAGAGGAAGAAAAATCGAGTATAAATATATTATTATAATAGGATAAATTTTAAGTAATTTAGAAAAATCTCTAAAAATACTCAGAGGTAGAAAACATCACTCTGAGGAACAATATGAAGTCAATTTTTAGAAATTAAATCTTATTTTCAAATTAAAAATCCTGAAAACAACTGGTTACACTACATTATTTTTAAGATTTTGCAATTTAGTTCAGAAAAATTCTAGAATATCATGAAAAATCTAAAATATTGGAAAATGATATTTGAAAATAAAACTTGTTAAATTTGACTACTAAAAAGAGCAAATTGAGCAATACACTAGGATCGTGTTCCTAGTTCATACTAGGGCTGACATTAAGTCTACGAATCAGGATCCAATGCAACACAATCATATAAATAATCAAAAACAAAAACAAATATGGGAAGTAAATCAAAAATACGATCAAAAAATCTGAATATATATCAAGTATATATTCCTAGAACGGGGTGTAACAGAAATAATATCTAATATCAATATGTTTTGTGTTAGAATGTTGAATAAATTTTTTTAGATATATTGATAGCACTAGTATTATCACACATCATAGGAGATGTAGAACATGTAATACCATAATCAATCAAAGTTTGTTTATCAAAAATATATGAGCACATGTAACACTAGCAGCTATATATTCTACCTCAATTGTGGATAATGAAATTGAAATTTCTTTTTTACTAAATCAAGATACCAGTGAGTGTCCTAAAAAGTAACAAGTTCCACTAGTACTTTTTTTTATCAGATTTGCATCCAGTAAAACAACATCACTATAAGAAATTAAATCAAATGAGCATGCTTTTAGATAGAACAAATCATAATTAACAATATGTTTGATATGTCTAAGAATCCTCTTAATAGCCTTAAAATGAGACTCTTTGAAATTAGATTGATATCTAGCACATAAATAAATGCTAAACATTATATCAGGTCTACTGGCTTTAATAATAAGAGTGAACTAATTGTACCTCTGCCTATCATTTGATCTACACTCTTACCCTATTCATCCTTGTCTAGCATAATAGTAGTGCTCATTGAAGTCCACTTGCTCTCAGAATTTTCTATTCCAAATCTCTTAAAAAGTTCATTTGCATATTTACTTTGGTCGATGATATTCCTTCTTTCATTTGTTTGTTTTGCAAACCCAAAAAAAACTGAGTTCACCCATGTGACTTATTTTAAATTCATTCTGCATAATCTTAGAAAATTATTGACAAAGACCATCATTAGTAGAACTGAATCTGATATCAACATATATTTGTATAAGCAAGATATCATTATTTATTTTCTTAATAAATAAAGTAGTATCTACCTTACCTATTTCAAATTCAGAATTCAAAAGTAAACTTTTAAGTCTATCATCAAGCACGGGGTACTTGTTTAAGATCATATAAAACATTCTTAAGTTTGAAACATGATCATCATATTTTTCATATTCAAAATCGGGAGGTTACTCAACAAAAATAGTCTCTTTAATAAAACAATTTAAAAAAGCACTTTTGATATTTATTTGATAAAGTTTGAAATCTGTATAACATGAAAATGTATGCAAAATACAAATTAATTCTAATCTAGCAACAGGAGCATAAGTTTCATTAAAATCAATAACTTCCTCTTGGATGTAACTTTGTGCAACCAATCTTACTTTTTTTTCACAACTTGTCCAAATTCATCTAACTTGTTTTTAAATACCCATTTGGCGACAATACCAGGATGGTCAGGAGATTTTGGAGCAAAATCTCAAACATTATTTCTAACAAACTGATTCAATTCTTCTTGCATAGCAATAATCCAAAAATCATCAATTCATGCTTCATTAATATTTTTTGGTTCTATAGAAGAAATGAAAGCAACATGAGCCATGTGTAGGCTGTCTAAAAATCACTAAGGACAAGCCAACAACCGCGATCCTTACATCAATGTGAAGGACGCATTTCAACTAAAATGTGACCTCGCATCCAAAAAGAAATAGAGACTTCATACACAGCTCTGAGTAGCTCTGCATCTCACGCGGGTCTGAGCAACTCCGTGCCATGCGTCTCACGCAGGTCTGAGTAACTCTGCATCCCACACAGGTCTGAGCAACTTCGCATCACACTTTAAATGCTGGTCTGAGTAACTCCACGTTCTAACTGAGACGTACATATTTACAACGAACAACACGAGATCCGCGTCCAGCACGAGACCCGCGTTCTGTTATAACTGATCCCCATTACTGGGTCAATTATCTCCCCAGGTAATGATCCCCATAATGGAGGGATTTCAGGGGACAATAATACCCCTATGACTCCCTACAAAAAGCCTGAGGAGCTATAAAAAAGGGGGAGCAGAAAAAAGAAAAATAAGAACTTTGGAGGATTGAGAGCTGAGAATTCTTAAGCTAAAGACTTCTTATTTTCTTCTAGATTTTTAGGGGGGAGAGATAAAAGGAGTAGTCAGTGGACTCTAAACACTTAGTGTGTTAAAAATAGAGTTCCCTCCTAATTGATTTTTGAGAGTATCCTGAAGAGAAGCTTGACATTCAGCCGGTCAATGGAGAACAAGAATCACTCTCCATCACCACACGAAGAATCCAACTTTAAATAAAGGGGAGAATCATGCCTTCTTCCCTATTTTGTAATTGGAATCGTTCCACTATAACTTTTCAGCCACTCAAAGAAACTTTACATCGAGCCAACCTTTCTAACGGAACAAAAGATGACGATTCCGCTGGGGACTGCTATCTCTATTGATGAAAATGCCATGATGCTAGCTAATGTCCAACTTCTTGGCAAGATCGTGTACGCACACGGAGAAGGTACGAGCTCGAAGTAAGATTTCCTTGAATCAAATTGAAAAATTACAACGGACTAGTATTCTGGTTACAAGGGAGGGAGGATGTTGAGTCTTGAATCCTCCCTTTGTTTAAGGCTGGGTTCTTCAAGTGGCGATGGAGAGTGAATCTTGTTCTCCGTTGACCGGGTGACCGTCTAGACCTTCGGGGATCTTCTCTTCGGCTGGTAGGAGAGTAGCACAGCTCTGACTACCAAAACTCTCAAAGAGAAGGTAGGTAAAGAGCAACTTGTACGCAGCAAGCTTGCTGAAGAGTTGAGCTCTCTCTTGCTTCTCTCTGTCTGCCTGTGTGCAGCCTGTTGTCTATCTCATATTTTTTCTGTCGTCCCCCCTCCTCATAGCGGCAGGGCTATTTATAGAGGTTTTAAGGGTGAACGTGCCCCCTAAAAATGCTCCACAATGAGGGGCTAACTTCCCCGCTATGTGGGTGGTGACTGACCCCATAATCAGGGCGGTTATAACCGAGACGTCGGCCTTAGACCCTCGCGCCCTGAGGTTGAGACGCGGGTGTCGAGCCCTCGCGCCTTGAGGTTGAGACGCGGGTGTCGAGCCCACGTGCCTTGATGTTGAGACGCGGATGGTGAGCCCACGCGCCTTGAGGTTGAGACGCGGGTGTCGAGCCCTCGCGCCTTGATACTGAGACGCGGATGGTGAGCCCACGCGCCTAGATGTTGAGACGCGGGTGTTGAGCCCACGCGCCTTGATGTTGAGACGCGGGTGTTGAGCCCTCACGCCTTGATGTTGAGACGCGAATGGTGAGCCCATGCGCCTAGATGCTGAGACGCGGATGGCCATCATTAGTCCTGCGTCTAAAACCTGAAGCTCTGCCTTTTTAATGGCTTGATTTTTAGACAGCCTACAGAACCCCCTCCAAAGTTTTCGATATTCCGCGGTTAACTGGGACGGATTTTGAAATACTTTGGACTCTAGCTGAGCTTACCCTTATGACTGGACTGTTAATGCTCCGGGTTTGATCTTATCTGGAGTATGGTTTTCGTGAGTGTACTGTAAAACTCTTTGAAGCCATCAGAGTTGATCGAGTTGAGTGTTTAGATACACAGTCTAAACCTCCCCGATTGCTTTAAGTCTGTCGTGGGTGCACTTTAAGCCAGGAGTGGACAGTCGTCTGCTTGTGCCAGTGTACTGTTGAACTGATTTGCAGAAGTAAGGACCGAACGCCAGTTCTTTTTGAAGAGCAGAGATAAGACTGCTTTAAAGACGCGACTTTCATGGGGTGCGTCTTTTGAAAATGGAAACGCGACTGATATTCCATTGGGCAGACGCGATGCTAGGTCGGATTGGAAGGACGCGAACTTCGAAGAGACGCATCCTTTTGAGTAAAGACGCGACTTTCTGGACGCGACTATGGCTGTGCTGACGGGGCACGTCCATCGAAGAGGCGCGCCTGTTGGGTGCGAATCCGTGCCATGTCATGAGTGCACCGCCACTTGTTCTGGGGAACTGACGGGACATCTCTTTTTGGCGCGCGGACTTCCCGGTATATTAAATGAGCTGCCCACGCGTCAGTTCTTCATTGGGCTTAGGCGTTAATGCCTTTTAATGCCAATACGGCGCTGGCGGTTGGAAACCAGCGTCTTCGACGCTTCCCGAAGCGACGCTCCACGCGTCAGCCTCCCATTGGGCTTTGACAGTCGTGCGGTCATTAAGGCCGACGGTTCCAATTGATGAACCATTAATTATGATTATTATGGGCTGCCTATAAATAGGGGCTCCTCCTCTCCCTTTAACAGTCCATACTGTGTTCTTTTTGAGAGCGAGTGCTCTGAGAGATTCTGTCTTCTCCTTTCTGAGAGACTCTATCTTCTCCCTTCAAGGACCCTATCAGGGGTTTGCCTCCATGGACGAAGATGACCCAGAGCTTCCATACTTCTGTTTGGTCTCTTCAGTAGAATACCACTGTCAAGTGATTTCAATGATAGGAAGCGTCTCCTTGAGCACCTTTTACGTCCGCGCCTCAATGCAGAGAGTTCAACTCTTAACAGAGGCCTCTGCGGGTATGCCATGCCTACTTACCATGACATTTTAGATCCAACTAAGTTTGAATTTTAGTATATCTCTAAGAGAGATATCATCTGGACTTTCTTGCGAAGTCATGGTTGGTGCATTCCTCTTCTGGAATTTGCGCCATCGACTTAAACTTTTTTTTTTGAACGCAAGTATTGAAGTCGTTGGTACTTGGCCGCGGGCTTTGCACACAGAGCTCACGTCTTGAGGCCACTGACTTGGAAGAACTTCAATTCGGGTCGAAGGTTTCAGGCCTGAACTTTTACAACTCCTGTTCCTCCAACAGAGAGATGGCAATTTTTGGCGTCTGATTCTCTGCGCGCCTTGTATCTTAGACGCGGATGTGGAACTAGGTCGCGTTTGAATTCTGTTGTCGCAGGAATCTGGCCCAGCGTGCGGGTCATTCCCGCGTCTGCAGTCTTCAGCAATAACCGCGTTTGTGACTTAGTTTTCTTCTATCGAAGTATACTAAGCTCTGAATTGTCTAATTCCCTTGTTTGCTTCTTGCAGGTAGGCTTGATCATCCTTTTTCACGTTTGCTGGGCCCTTGGGAGAATATATCGGCCAGCGAATTTGTTCGATGTTCGTCCACAAGGGAAGAAGTCATGGTCCTCATCGTCTACAAGGGAAGAAGTCATGGCCCTTGTCTTCGGGGGACGGGGGCCTAACCCTCGCCAGGATCACTTTGGATTCAATGCACCAGTCATGCTTGCTGGCATGGCATGGTCAAAGTGAGTGTGGCGGCGGGGGTAGCGGTGGATATAGTGGTGGTTAGCATCCCCTGTGAGGTCTTAAAACCTCCTCTCTTACCCCAGAAGTGACATCGAGGAAACTCTATGCTCACTGGACGACCTTCTGGCGGAAGAGATGTTCATCAGGAAGGATCATAACCCGCCACTTCGGATGGTCAGGTGGAATCAGAGGATTCTGCTGCCACCGGACCTCAAGAACACCATTGCTCTTAGTCAAGGATGGGTTCTTTCGATGTTTATGTCATGCATTGAAGTGCAATCAGTTCCCGATCGTTGCCACAGTATCCGATCCTGCTTTGGCGCCCTTCCAAGCATCCTGTACTCGGAATAACATGCAGCTGAGGAGCGAGTGCAACCTCTGAGAGAGAGAGAGACTTCTTTGTACTCCTTAACTGTAACACTCAATCTTATTGTATAAGAGAGCGTTTTTGTATCACTTTCATGTGCCTGGATATAAATAAAAGTGACACTTTTCTTTTTCTCCTTCTATTGTCTTGAATGTTTTTGTTTAGTCAGACGCATAGAAAAAGGATTTTGACTTGTCAAAACTATGATGATAATTTCAAACAGTCAAACTTTTTAGAGAGAAATCCTATTTTTGGAACTCCCCAATGCTGTCAGAGGTGTAGTATTAACTTGACAAGAGAAAAGATAATTTTGTGGACCTGTCAATCTATAAAGGAGAATGACAAGTGAAACTCGTACCCCCAGGGAAAATAGGCCTTTATCAAGGTTTAGGATTCACTTGATTAAGCTCAGCTGGGGATTTGAAGGAAAACACTGTTAATGGTGTAGTATTAACCTAACAATGTGTTTAGGTAAACTTGTTATTATGTTGAAGAGAATAGCAAGTGAATCTAGATCCGCGGGGAATCTAAGAAGGTTTTTACCGTTAGAGGTGTGATATTAACTTAACGGGTTGAATGTAGTCCTGTCAGAAATATGATGTTAACCTGACAAGGATGTGAGTCAGAGGTGTGATATTAACCTGACTCAGAAATACTTCAGTTTCATTTGGAAAAATAGAAGTGTCACTGACATAGGTGTGATGTTTAACTTGACAGTGAGGGTAATGCTAGAGGTGTAATGTTGAACTTGGCATTGGTCATCTCGACTCCGATACGGAAGTTCGAGAGAAATTCATTGTCATAGGTGTATTGTTGAACTTAACAATGAATTGGATGCTAGAGGTGTGATGTTTGAACTTAGCATCATCCATTTCGGCTTCGACATGGAAGTCTGGAGGAAAGTGACTGTCAGAGGTGTGGTATTAAACTTGGTAGAAACTTGATGTACTGTTTAAAAGTGTAATGTTAACTTAACAGTAATTTGTCAGAGGTGTAGTATTAACTTGACAGAAATTGATTTGCGATATAAGCAATTTGAGGACCTGTCATCCTGTTGATGAGAATGGACAAGTGGAGTTTGAAGTGCCAGAGGTATAGTGTTAACTTGGCAACAACTGTATTTTGTAGACCTACCATTCTGTGGATGAGAATTGGTAAGGGATTTTAGAGGGGAGAGTGGAGTCGAGTCCACTTAGGATTTTTAGCAAACCCTCAGCTATCAACGGATTTGAGGTGCCTTTACCAACTACCGTTTGAGCTGGGCTAGCCATGCTATTCCCCTCAGCATGATGAGTTGTCGAAGACTTATGTTGGGCTTAAAAGCCAATATTTTCCTCTATCCTTAGCCGTCGGAGGCGTCGGATGTTAATGAAGAAGCTCTTCTTGTTTTGATCAGAGGTGTACTTTTAACTTGATCGGTGGAAGAACATTATCTAAGGATAGTATTTCTTCAGGAATCTACCATTGATCGGCATCATGAGTGTATCGCCATTTGAAGCTATGAGGCGATACGACCCATTTGAGTAGACTGACTCTACTACAAATGGTCCTTCCCATTTGGGTTGAAATTTTCCTTTTGTCTTGTGCGTCATCACCATGGGTCTTCTGGCGGCTAAGACAAGGTCGCCTTTCTTGAAAGTTCGTATTTTGACGTTCTTGTGGAAGGCTCTGGTAATTTGAGCTTGGTAAAGCTCGATTTGTTGTTGGGCCTGCAGACGTTTGTCATCTAAGGCTTCCAATTCTTGGAGTCGCTGTAACACCCCGTTCCCAGAATACGTACTTATCTGCGTATTCAATTTTTTCAATCATATTGTTTTATTTATTCCCTTCTCGTATTTGTTTAGTTGATTTAGTCTTTCTGGCAGTCTAAATTGACTGATTTTAGTTTCAAACACTATTTCCCAATATTGTAGATTTTCGTGATTTTTCAGATTTTTTCTGAATTATTTTTATAAACACCTACAATTGGGATTAATCGGTGCCGCTGGTTTATTCCTGGATTTTTAACTTACAAATGGAGTCAAATTTTGAGAAACTGCTTTCACATATTTACTTAGAATAATATTTACCATCTTACTTCATTTTTTTTGAAATTTTCAGAATTTATCAGATTTCTGCCAGATTTGGCGTCGACCGATATTGATGGCTGATTCCAAGATTTTAATTTAAAAATTATAAAAATTTCTTGAAACGAATTTCACCATGATTCTTAGAATAATATTCTTGATTTTTGAGAATTTTTACGGGTCGTTCCGAGATACTTGATTTTCGGACGATTTCGGTATTTTTCTGAAAGTTTTCCGCAACCGAATCCCGGGAATCCGCCACTCTAATTATTTTTACTTTTTCTTTCAAGAGAATATCTTCTTTTTTTATTTCTTTTCTTTTTCTTTTCTTTCCTTTCTTTTCCTTCCACCAAATTCTACAAACTTCTCCATTCTTCCACCAAAAATATCTTCTCCAAAATATCTAACACCAAAAATATCTTCTCCAAAATATCCAACCCCTCTCCCATCACCATGGCCGGCCAAGAGAGAAGGGAGAGACACCTCACCCTCTCCATTTTACAAAAACCCCCTCTCTAAATATTTATTTACATCACCTTCACATATCCAATTCCTATATAAACCTTTCCTTCTTCATTTCACTTCATTTTTCTCTTCACCAACTCCTTAACCACCACCAACTCCTCCTTCATCTCCACCACAACCACCACCACTACAACTTCTCTAACTTCCTACCTTCATCTTCTTCCTCCTCCATCTCCATTTAAACTACCACAACTCCAAAAACTCCACCAAAGCCTCCACCTTCTCCTTTACCTTTTCCAAAAACTACCACTACAACAAAACCTCTCCACAAAACCACCACCCCATCTTCTTCTCAAGGGCCGGCCACCTCCTTTGGATTGGGGCCGAGCTCTTCTTCGTCGGTAACATCTCCGGTGATTATTCCGGTAATCGTTTACGATTATTTCGGTAATCATTCCGGTGACGATTACAACGACAACACTAACGACACCACCACCATATGTTTATAACCTTTTTCATCACCATCATCTCTACTAATTTCACCACCATCTTCACTTCCACCATCAAGTTCACCATCACAACACCACCTTCATCTCCACTACTTCCCTTACTTTCTTTTATTACTCCACCAAAATCCATCTTCTTTACCAAATACCACCACCACCAACAAAATCATCTTCCCTTTCCTCTCCTCCTCCCTCTCCTTGGGGCCGGCCACTCCCTAGGCCACCACCAAGGGGTGGCGCACCACCCTAGGGCCGGCGGCCACCCAAAGGCCAAGCCCCCTTTCCTTTGCTCGCTTGGTATTTTTCCTCTCCCGGGGAATCGGACGTACAAGCTTCAAAAGTGGCGTTTTAGGCGAGTGATTTTCCTCGCCAGAAAATAGACTTGTATTAAAATCATTATTATGTTGTCCTTGGTAGCAGTGCGATGTGGTTGTACAGGTGTGTGTTGTAATCTGTGGATATGTCCCGGACTGATATACTGTAATGCTTGTAATAGGATAGAACAACTCGTGCGACCATTCAGCTTCCGGTCTCTCACCATCTTGAAAGAGAGGTGATTGGGACTGTTAGGTTTCTCAGTTCAGTCTCCGGTCTCTCACTATCTCAAAAGAGAGATGATTGGGACCGTCAGGTTTCTCAGCTCCATCTGGTTAACATACTTAGCGCTCAGCACTTTATTCACTAAATCCGTCCAGGCAAGTTGCTACCGGACCTTCCACTCGTATTCTAAAAACGAGTCGTCCCGGTAACCTCGCCAAGCGTATTATTGTCTAAACTCTGTTCGCTACCTGTGCCTCCAGCATACTCAGCTCCACTTGGTTGTATCACTTGTCAACCGATATGTTACCACCCGACATACTACTACCTGATAATTGCCCCTTGTTATTACATGACTTGTCACTTGACGAATATCACCCTCTTGTCATGCTACTACTTGACACTGGCTCGTGGTATACCACCTGTCTCCGGTTATGGCTTGACCTATCACCTGAACATCGTCATTGGCGTGATAAAACCTGATACCTGTTATGATTAACTCTTTACTCATGATTATCACATTACGGGAATGTAATACCTGATCTCTTGTTATGAACTCCCGTTATGCCTGTTATGACTCATGTTATGCCTGTTATGTACTCCTGTTATGACCAGTTATGATCCTACTCATTCCCGAAATCTGATAATTATGTTTAATAAGCCATAAAAAGGATAACTTGCATGGGGAATGGGAGGAAGTGATGGATGCCGGTATGGTGCCTTGCTTATAGTAGTGGAATACCAAAACTGACGATTTGTGTTAGGGGGATTTCAGGCCCCCAGAAGATGCGTGTTAGGGGGATTTCAGGCCCCTAAATGGCTGTGTCCCGGGCAGTCAGGAACTACTATAAGTACGAGCTATCAGTTCTTCATCAGCTTCTAGTAACAAGCCTCGGCTTGCTTATATATGGATGTATGTGTGTTGAGATGTACACCAGGACACATACCTAGATATATGGGTTAGACGAGTAATAATAATAAAAGATGCCAACTATGGATCTGTTGTATGCTTTGCTGAGTTTGCTTCTATTGGATTTTACATCGGATTTTCAGTTTTATGATTATTATACTATACATGTTCACATCCTGCTTTACCGCTGGTATTCCACTTCTCTAGTCTCATGTTCTTATCTTATCATACCATGAATACTTCCTGCTTGATATCTCCGACACGGTTTTCAATGCATGATTATGATTCAGTTTTATCGATACACATGTGCTTATCTTTTCACGCCATCTGGCTTTCGCCTCACCACTCGCTGGGGGAGTTCTGACTCCTCTGGATCCTCATGTCCAGGTCCTGGACCTTGGACCGAAGGGGATCTTCTTGCTGAGGACCAAGCTTACTTCTGTGGAGCAGACAGATCAGCTGTAGCTCCAGTCCCATCCTTGCTCCCCTTGTTGGCTCGCGGCTTCTCCAGCTATCTCGTGAGCGCCCTTTTGTACTGTTCATACATGTACATATCTTAGTATTCTCGCATTTGCGCCTATCTGTGATGTAATATTCCAGTAATATTTGTCACCTCTGGTGATAACTTTGTAATTGTACTCATATGTTGGAATGTATAATGCACCACTTGCTTCCATACTCTGATTCTTGCCTGTACTGATGCTTAGCGTATATACGTGAGGGTATTTCTGACTTGCGTATATACGTCACAGTGACGTCTCCGTACCTGCCGGGATCGGGGCGTTACAGGATGGTATCAGAGCCTAGGTTCTTATATCCTCAGTACGTCCAGATGGCAGATTAATGGTAAAGAGATTTGCAACTGGAATACAAGAGTCCTGGTTATACAATCTAACTACAAGTACAGAGTTATCTTTCTCTTTCTTTTGATCCATTCCTTGCATCCTGAGACCCTTCAATCTTTTATCTTCCAGCTCCTTCTTGCAACCCCTTCAACCAACTCAGATATGGAAAGACGGGGAACACGCAATGGTCCTAGTACCTCTCAAGATGGATCAAGCAGAAATGATGATGGTATGATGAGGGTACTTCAAGGGATGATGCAGAGCCAACAGCAGCAGACAGAGCTTCTACGTCAAGGGCTGTTGGTTGCACCCCGAGAGCAGAGGCCAGGCAACGTGTCAGACTTCAGGAGATTACAGCCGGCGATCTTTTCAGGCATAGAGAAGCCCTTGGATGCAGAACAATGGCTGGTAGACACGACGGTGTATGACCCGGAAAAGGAGAAGACAGGAATTGCAGTAAAAGTTTTCCTTGAATCAAATGAAAAAGATTACAATAAAAACTGTTCCTTCCGGTTACAAGGGAGGGAGAATATTGAATCTTGAATTCCCCCTTTGTTTAAGGCTGGGTTCTTCGTGTGGCGGTGGAGAGTGACTCTTGTTCTCCGTTGACCAGATGACCGTCCTTCAGGGATCTCCTCTTCGGCCGCGTAGAAAGAGTGACACAGCCCTGTCTACCAAAACTCTAAAAGAGAAGGTAGGCGAAAGCTAGCTCGTACGCAGCGAACTTGCTGAAGAGTTGGTCTGCTTCTTCTCTCTCTGTGTCGCTGATCGACTCTTTTCCCTCCTCCAAAATTCGACCTCAAAATCCCCCTTCTTCATAGCAAACAGGGCTATTTATATGGGTCTCAGGGTGTACGTGCCCCCCCTAAGAACGCTCCACAATGAGGGCCAACTTCCACGCTACATAGGCGGTAACTAACCCACGTGCCTGCTAAAGACACGCCACGATGGGGGCTGATTTCCCTTACGTGTGGGCAGTGATTGGTCCCTTAACTAAGGCGGTTATAACTGAGACGCGGGTGTCAGGCCGACGCGCCTTGACGCTGAGACGCGGGCGTTGGTCCCTCGCGTCTTGACGCTGAGACGCGGGTGTTGATCCCTCGCGTCTTGACACTGAGACGCGGACGTTGGTCCCTCGCGTCTTGATGCTGAGACGCGGGCGTTAGTCCCTCGCGTCTAGAGCTTGAACCTTTGCTTTTCAATGGCTCGTCCCCTAGTAACTTTTGAACAGCCTACAGAACCCCGTCCAAAGTTTTCGATATTCCGCAGTTAACTGGGACGGATTTCGAAATACTTTGGATTTTAGCTGCATTTGCTTTCATGACTGGACTGTTAATGCTCCGGGTTTGATCTTATCTGGAGTTGGTCTTCGTGAGTGTACTGTTGAACTCTTTGAGGCCACCAGAGTTGATCGTGTTGAGTGTCTAGGTACACAGTCTAAACCTCCCCGAATGCTTTTAGTCTGTCATGGGTGTGCTTTAAGCCAGGAGTGGTTGGTCGTCTGCTCGCGTCAGTGTACTGTCGAACTAATTTTGCAGAGGCCGAACGCAGGTTCTTGTCAAAAAGCCGAGACGGTACTGCTTTAAAGACGCGGTTTTTGTAGGGTGCGTCATTTGGCAATGGAAACGCGCCCGATCTTCCATGAGGCAGACGCGATGTTGGGCCCGCTGGGTTGGACGCGGACTTTGTAGAGAGACGCGACCTTCCGAATGCATTTATGGAGATGCTGACGGGACGTGTCCATCGAAGAGGTGCGTCCCTTGGGTGCGAATCTGTGCCGTGTGATGATTACGCCGCCAGCTGGCCCGGGGAACCGGCAGGATTTCACCTTTTGGCGCGCGGATTTCTTGGTTCATTAACTGAACCACGCCACGTGTCAAATGACAACTCGCTGGAGAGTCGTGACGCATGATCTTCGCGAAGATTTGCTCTACGCGTCATGCGATGATTCGCTACAACTTTTATCGGGTCACACGCCGCGTATCTTTGCGAATCCTTGTGCCTATAAAAGGCAACAGTCAGAGAGACCTCTTTACTTCTCTGAACGCACTTGCTCAAGAGAGTTCTCTTCTTCCTCTGTTGAACTGTTCATCTCCATTACTGGATTTTTGAACTGTTCATCTCCTTTTTCTGGAATTAAAAAATGGCACCTAAGACTAAGCCAACCGCCTCTTCTTCATGGGCGACTGCCGCTGAGGTCCAGAGGGCGCTTCCTCTGCGCAGGAGGTCGCTTTCCCAGTATAATGCCTTTTGGGTGTGGATTTCGCCATTAACGGAAGCTCTAAGAATCCTTAGAACCCTAAGAATCCTTAACACAAAATATAACTTCGTGTTTGATTCTCAGACGCAGTCTCAGACGCAGTCTTTGAGTTGATAACCGAGGCGCGGGTTTGGACCTTCGCGCCATTGGGTCTTGCGTTTCGGATTCTTCACTTAGAAAATTTCTAATTGTGAAGGGTTCAGACGCGGACTTGGTTTGCAGAACGCGGATTTGATCCTTGCGTTCTGTGCCATCAGCTGCCGATTTTGATGAATCTGGCACTTGCGTCCAAGCAATTAGAAATCTGGGGGTGTGAAAGGAAGGGAGTTACCCTCCTTGACTTCTGGCGGTGGTGATGGAAGGGTTAAGGTGGATAACTCCCTTCTTTTCGCACCTCAGAAGCGACATCAAAGACGCGGATCCTGCAGGTCTGGACGCGGGTTTGATAATTCCTGCGTCCAGTATCTCTTCTGCGTTTGGACGCGGTTTCGCGGGTCTGGACGCGGAAGATAATTCCTGCATCCAGCATGAACACTTAGCATTTACGTATCTAATTAAGTGTCCTTTTCTTTTGCAGTGCCCCATCCTTCTGCCTCACTCTCCAAGCGCGCCACTTTGGACGTGTAGGTGGTGTTGACCGGGACTTGACCTTTGTGCTACGAAGGACTGTCCCTGTGACTGCTGACCAGTCGCAGGATCGCAGGGAGAGGCTCTCTAATGTTGACATGAGAACTCTTCGGGTACTTATGACCGATGCAGCATTCACAACGGATGCTCACGTCAAGCTGGAGAAGCCTGCCTTCTTCTTCGGAGATCGTATCAACGACGGCGGCTATCGTGTGTATGACGAAACTTATAAATGGCTCCGTCAGATAAAGGGTGGAAGATTCTTTCTTCCGGACATGGAGAGGATGTTCCCGCTGTCCTACTTCTAGCACATGTCCGTCCCTCGGAAGATGGAATGGGACCTTTCTCGATACGTCCCTGAGATTACTCTCGGTGATTTGGGTTCCCATAGAGTGCACCGTCATGATAGTCATGACAGGTCAGTTCTCGGCCTTTTCCCTGGGTCGCGCAAGTCTGAGGTTCCGGTTGGAGAGATACCACAACTTGGCACTACCTTCCTCAACTCGTTCATGGAAGCGGAGGGTGATTATCCGGTCGGTTTCCGTCCGCCCGGGTGGGTCCATTCCACGGAGAACTATTGGTGGGGCAGGATGGTGGGTTTCGTCCTTGCTGATCTTGGGGATCTGCTAAAGCGTGTGGGACTGTACCCGACGGTCAGGGCCGTACAGTGGGGTGTCCCACCAGGTTTTCATAACTTTTTTGGGGTCCTGGAGCGCTACAATCCTCTGACGGGGACATTCTTTACCCCGGTCGGAGAGATGGGTCTTGCACTGCACGAGCTACATGAGGTCTCGGGGCTGGCAACGGGGACATTCCCTATGAGGAATATGTCCCGACCACTGAAGAGCTCCACCTCCTGAAGAAAGAGTTTCCCCGGGTGTACGAGACTTACTGAGAAGTGATGTGTCACTTCCACATTTGCGGACAGCTAACCTCTTGGAGGGCGCAGGGAGTCAAGCAACTGTCTTGGGCCAGTTACTTGTTCAATGGTGTCAATCATAAAGACAATCCGATAACCTGACTGGCTCCCAGTTCTGACGAGGAGATTGAAGACAGGATCACCCAGGCTCCTGAAGGCTTTTACACCACAGTTTCGAACGAGGACGGTTTCGATCCTGACCTGGTTTTTGAAAGCTTCCACCATCAAGCCCGGACCCTTATCTCCGATAGGGCACTGTTGGCAGGTTTCTTGATGCTGTGGCTGAAGCGTTGTGTGGTGCCCACGCTGCCACATGAAGCTATTGTTGCTGACGTGGTGTACCCGGCGGTGCTCCTGGCTCATGGCAACCCTATAGCCCTCCTCCCGACCGTGGCGGCTGGCATTCAGAGCGGGTTGCGGGCACTAACCAAGAGTTTCTGCGAGGCACCGAAAACTGTCGACTCCCACGGCAAGCCGTATGTTGACTCAAAGGGGAATCCGACGGTGAAGCGCCCCAACCCTCGGATCGAGCTGCCTTATACGTACCTCATGGCTTGGTACGTGATGCACTGCCCTTCTCTGATGACGGCAGTGCGTTGGAGGGAGAGTTCTGTCCCTTTTGTACAGCAGTTGGAGGGTTCGAGCTGGCGTGATCTTTATATATATTACATCCGAAAGCGACTTTCAGATCCCGCGAATTACCAGCTCCATCGCTGCTTCCCCGAGATCTCTGGTGCATCTTTCGGGGATCTATTTACTGATTCCGCGGGCCCAGATGGCTTCACGAGGTTATCCGCGGGAGTCTTCTGGTGGTTGATCAATATTCGGCCCGGATATGTGCTTTTCCGACAAGGGACTTCGTGCACCATCGAGCCGTACATGCCGAATCGTTTCGCTCGACAATTTGGCTACGATCAACTGTACGTCGGGAATCCCAATGCTCGACTTGCCTTCGAAGGGAACTTGTTCGAAGGTGCTCGGGCTTGGTACTACAGTGTGGCCGGGGGGACGGGAGCAACTTTCCGTCTACCTATCGAGGGTCCAAGTGCCGTATGAGCTTCAGCTTCTGCACTTGGTATTTCCAAGCCATCCAGACATCAGACTTTGCTCCGGCGTCTTCATGTATTGAGAGCATCAATGCAAATCTCGAGGCAAGGTCAGAGTCTGGTAAACACTCGAAACTCACCGACCAGTACCTGAAGGCCCAGAAGGAGGTCGGGAGAAGACCGGGAAGGGAGCCACAAGCAATAAGGGCGGAGCCAATGACTCGACAGGTGGTAAGCAAGCGTCGTCAGCGCTCTGCTTCAACTGCTGAACCTGCTCCCAAGAAGGTTCGGAGAGACTTGACAATCGAAGTCTCCCGATCCGAAAACATCCCTGCCATTGTTGAGGTACCGAGGGAAGAAGACATAGCTGAAGAGGATGTTCCTTTGGTTCGTGCCCCTAGGTCGAGCAGCAGAGACCGTAGGTCTGCGGAGGAAGGGAAGCTCGTTGACAGAGCCACCACCGCTGACGAGGATGAGCAGCTAGAGGTCGACATCATGAGTGGAGGAGATGTCGATATTCCGGGGATTTCAGTTCAGCCCGGGCTTTTACTTGCTCATGAAGGGAGAGATGAGGCACAACAACCTGGGTCACCTTGTGTCTTCATTTCCAGTCCTCGGGCAGTTGACCCCAGTCCTACCACTGGGGTAATTGGTGGCAAGGCTCCGGCTGGAGAAGTCTCGCGTGGGGCGCTATCGTCTTCCTCACTCTCAGGGGAAAGCGATTTTGAAGACGAGGTCGACTACGGCGATGAACCCGCTCTTCCTGATCCGAGTAAGTTCTCCCACATCTCGGAGGAAGAAATATACGGGGGTGAGCCATCAACGGTATCACAGCTGGCGATTATTCCTGCTGAAGGTACTCTTTTCACCTTTTGACCTGATTTCCTTTTTCATTTTGAAGAGGATGTTTTAACATTCTCTTTTTATGCTACAGGTTGGCTGGGGACAAAGAGCTGACCCAGCCCGAAGGAGTCGAGGCTTCAGTTGCCGAAATAACTCCAGAGGGGGCAACTACTGAAATTGGGGAGCCTTCCATTTTGCCGGAAGAGGAGGCAACCCCTAAGGCTGGGGAAGAACCCACTCTGCAGGGTAAGGAAGTTTTGATATTTTAAATGTTTCGTTTTTTTTTTCTTTGTGGCTAATGTCGCAATAACTTGCAGAGGGAACTGAGGGGGCTCAGGTGGAGAGTCCGACGGTCGGTACCCTTCCAAGCGGCCACACAGCTCAAGTCTTGGTTGAAGCTTCTGAGGAGGTTGCGCTTACTACTCCATCATTAGCTGTAGAGGTTCCTGCAGAGATAAAACCTCCGGAAGCGCCAGTGGCCAGTCTCGCTCTTGCCGTGTCGACGGTCAGTACGACTCTTGCGCAAAAAGAGCCGGCTTGCACCCCTTTCTTCATGATAGAAAGGGGGTCGGGGAGTACCTCGGGTGATGACACCATGGATTTCCTGACACGCAAAACGGTGCAGCAATTCCTTGACGCGATGAGATCGTGCATCGATTTTATCCTGTCTGGGCGTAGCTCTTTTGACTTTGCCCGGACGTTTCTTGGAAACATGGTCGGTAACATCGAATTAACAGGAGGCTCCTCGCTCGCCAAGTCGTGTATGCTGTTGGTGGAGCGATTGGGAAGTGACCTGAAAGAGCTGAAGTCTTTGGACAATGCTAGTTCTTCTCAAGAAGCTCAGGTCATCTTGACTAGGCTCCTAGCCACCCAGGAACAAGAGCGACAGGAGGTGGAAGCACAAGTTGCTGAAGAGGTCCGCAATCTCGAGCGTTCCCAAGCTGAATGTCAGAAACTGGCTGATGATTCAATGGAATCCGAGTTCATCCGGCAAAATGCAGAGCTCGCCATTACCAATGCTCAGTCTGCCATCGCTAAGGCGGAAGCGATGATTGTAGATAATGAGAGGACGCTTGCCACCGTCCGGAAGAGGCTGGAGGAGCAACAAGCTGCGAAGGCACGAGTTGAAGAAAGCCTGACTATTCATTCCTCCAGGTTGGAATCTCTGCAAGCACAGCTGGCTGCAAAACCCTTTTTATCTGAAGAGGAACTGCGGGTCCAAGCTATGATGGAGGCTGAGAAGGCACGTCAGCACGAGATGCATCGTCTCAGGGAGCGTATTCGTTCTTTGCCGGATCAAGACTTTTAGCCTTTTCCCCTTCTTCCCCCTTTTTTTTTTGTAAAGAAGAGGACACTCTATTAGAGTGTTTGTATCCACTTTTACTATTTTCGATATAATAAAAGTTTTTTTTTAAAAAGTTTTTGTTCCATCTTCTTTGTTTAGCTGTGGATGAATTCAACTCCCTGATCACTGGCTGTAAATACTGAACTTAGGTAGGACTAAGTTCTTTCAATCAGACGCGGCGTCGAGCTTGATGAGACGCGGCATTGATCCATAGAGTGAGACGCGGTCATCCGTCCATAGGAGATGAGTCGCGGCGTCAATCACAGGGTGAGACGCGGTCATCATTCCATAGGAACCTAGATTTCACTAAGTCCTTTTGATGGGACGCAGCGTCAATCACAGAGTGAAACGCGAGTTTATCTTGCTGAGAGAGACGCAGATAAAGTAAACATGAGGGACGCAGCATTGTTTGCTGAAGGGACGCGACGCAGGCATGGAACGCGGGTGGATGTCTTTCAATCTGAAAAAGGAGACGCGGTTCTTTGGACGCGACTTTTCCATCTGCGTTTAATGCAGCCTGACTTAAAAGATTTTAGGAGATCTTTGAACGTCAAGTCTTCGCTGACGATTGGGAAACCGGGTCATCCGTTGTTTCCCGAAGCAGTTGTCCACGCGTCGGTTTTCCATTGGACTTGGGCGTTAATGCCCTTTAATGCAAAACCGGCGCTGACGGTTTGAGATCAGCGCCTGCGATGCTTCCCGAAGCGATGTTCCACGCGTCAGCCTCCCATTGGGCTTTGACAGTTGTGCGGTCATTAAGGCCGACGGTTCCAATTGATGAACCATTAATCACGTTTATTATGGGCTGCCTATAAATAGGGGCTCCTTCTCTCCCTTTAACAGTCCATACTGTGTTCTTTTTGAGAGCGAATGCTCTGAGAGATTCTGTCTTCTCCCTTTCTGAGAGACTCTATCTTCTCCCTTCAAGGACCCTATCAGGGGCTTGCCTCCATGGACGAAGATGACCCAGAGCTTCCATGCTTCTGTTTGGTCTCTTCAGTAGATTACCACTGTCAAGTGATTTCAATGATAGGAAGCGTCTCCCTGAGCACCTTTACGTCCGCGCCTCAATGCAGAGAGTTCAACTTTTAACAGAGGCCTCTGCGGGTATGCCATGCCGACTTACCATGATGTCTTTAGTCCATCCAGGCCTGCGCCTGGGCCCTTCTTAAGGAGATGTCACCATCTGAATGAAATCTTGGTGCATTCCTTTTCTGGAATTTGTGCCATTGATTTGAGCTTCCCTGAACGCGGGTATTGAAGTTCTTGGCACTTGACGCGGGCTTTGCTCATGAAGTTCGCGTTTTAAGGCCATTGACTTATATAAATTCCAACCTGGGCTGAAGGGTCTCAGACCCAAATCTTACAACTCCTGTTTACTCAATAACGAGATGACAATTTTCGGCGTTTGAGTCTTTTCACGTCTTGTGCTTTTAGGCGCGGGCGTAAGATAACACTGCGTTTGACTCATGTGTGTTCCACAGTTCTGATTCGCGTCTGTCTCTGTTGGCGCGGCAGACTTACTGCGCGGGTCATTCCTGCGTCTGAAGTTTTTCACAATAGCGCGTCTGTCACTTAGTTTTCTTTATTGAAGTATACTAAGTTCCAGATTTTCTAACCCCCTTGTTAACTCCTTGTAGGTAGGCTCGATTGCCCGACGTTCGTCCACAAGGGAATATATTATGGTCCTCATCGTTCACAAGGGAATATATTATGTCCCTGATGAGGAATCGACTTTCGCCAAGGTCTCTTCAGGTTCACTGCACCAATCTTGCCTGCTGGCAAGAGATGGTCAGAGTGAGTATGGCGGCGAGGGGGTTACGGCGGTTGTGGTGGCGGATAAGATCCTCTTCCTCTCCCACTCCAGAAGTGACATCGAGGATTCTCCATGTCTGCTGGATGGCCTGCTGGGGAAAGAGGTGTTTAATGAATGAAGGGTTGCAGGACTTTCTGCTGCCACCGGACCTCAAGAACACCATTGCTCTTAGCTTAGTCAGCTAGGGCTCTTTCGATGTTTACATCATGCATCGTGGTGTAACCAGCTTCCATTGTAGCCACAAAACATCGCGCACTTGGAATCAGATGCGGCTTTAAGGAGTGAGTGCAACCTCTGAGAGGGAGAGGGATTTCTCTGTACTCCTTAATTGTAACTCTCCATCTTATTGTAAGAGAGCGTTTTGACTGTAACACTCAATCTTATTGTATAAGAGAGGGTTTTTGTATCACTTTCATGTATCTGGAAATAAATAAAAGTGACACTTCTCTTTTTGCCTCTTCCATTGTCTTGAACTTTTGTCTTCAGTTAGACTCATAGAAGCAAAGAATCTTTGACTTTGTCAAAATTATGATGATAATTTTAATAAGTCAAACTTTGTAGGGAAGATCCTATTGCAGGAACTTTCACAATACTGTCAGAGGTGTAATATTAACTTGACAGAGATGAAATAATTTTTGGTGGACCTGCCACTTATAAGAGAAAGCGACAAGTAGAATTGGTACCCCATGGAAAGTGAACTTTTATCAAGTGTTTGGGATTAACTTGATTGAGCTCAGCTGGGGATTTGATGGAAACACTGTTGATGGTGTAGTATTAACCTAACAATGTTTTTAGGTAGACTTGTTATTCTGTTGAAGAGAATAACAAGTAAGACTAGACTCGTAGGGAATCTAGGAAAGTTTGTTACCGTTAGAGGTGTGATATTAACTTAACGGGTTGAAAGTGGTCTTGTCAGAAGTGTAATGTTAACTTGACAAGAATGCGAGTCAGAGGTGTGATATTAACTTAACTCAGAAGTGTCACGGTCATAGGTGTAATGTTTAACTTGACAGTGAGGGTAATGCTAGAGGTGTAATGTTGAACTTAGCATTGGTCATCTCGGCTTGCATAAGGAAGTCCGAGGGAAAGTCACGGCCATAGGTGTATTGTTGAATTTAGCAATGACTTGGATGCTAGAGGTGTGGTGTTAACTTAGCATCATCCATTTCAGCTTCGGTGTGGAAGTCTGAAGAAAAGTGACTGTCAGAGGTGTAATATTAAACCTGGCAGAAACTTGATTACTGTTTAGAGGTGTGGTGTTAAACTTTAACAGTAATTTGTCAGAGGTGTGGTATTAACTTGACAAAAAAATAATTTGCGATATGAGCAATTTGAGGACCTGTCATTCTATTGATGAGAATTGACAAGTAAAAATTTTGAAGTGCCCGAGGTGTAGTGTTAACTTGGCAAAATTTGAACATTTGATACTCCGTGTAGAGTTGACAAGCAAAATTTGTACTCGACAAGAAACATTGAAAAGTTTTCATTACAAGAGGTATAGTGTTAACTTAGTAATGGTTGTACTTTGTAGACCTACCATTCTGTGGATGAGAATTGGTAGGGGATTTTGGAGGGAAGAGTGGAGCCAAGTCCACTTTAGGATTTTTAGCAAACCCTCAGCTATCAACGGATTTGAGGTGCCTTTACCAACTACCGTTTGAGTTGGGCTAGCCATGCTATTCCCCTCAGCATGATGAGTTGTCGAAGATTTATGTTGGGCTTAAAAGCCAACATTTTCCTCTATCCTTAGCCGTCGGAGGCGTCGGATCAAAGGGAAACTTGTCCCTTAGGATTTTTAGCAAATCCTCAGCTGTCAACGGGTTTGACATGCCTTTACCAACTACCGTTTGAGTTGGGCTAGCCATGCTGTTTCCCTCAGCATGATGAGTTGTCGAAGATTTATGTTGACATTTTCTTCTATCCTTAGCCGTCGGGGGCGTCGGATATTGATGAAGAAGCTCTTCTTAGGAGAATACTATTTAAGGATAGTATTTCTTCAGGAACCTGCCATTGATCGGCATCATAAGTGTATCGCCGTTCAGGGTTATGAGGCGATATGATCCATTTGGGTAGACTGACTCTACTACAAATGGTCCTTCCCATTTGGGTTGAAATTTTCCTTTTGTCTTGTGCGTCATTACCATGGGTCTTCTAATGGCTAAGACAAGATCGCCTTTCTTGAAAGTTCGCACTTTAACTTTCTTATTGAAGGCTTTAGTAATTCGAGCTTGGTAGAGCTCGATTTGCTGTTGGGCCTGCAGACGCTTATCATCTAAGGCCTCCAGTTCTTGGAGTCGCTGTCGATGCTTCTCCTCGGTTGTCATCTCCGCTGTCAAGGCGACGCGTAGAGATGGAATTTGGATCTCTAGCGGGAGCACGGCTTCGCACCCATAGACCAAAGAAAAGGGCGTAACTTTAGTTGGGGTTCGCACAGTTGTGCGGTAAGCCCATAAGCATTCACCCAACTTGTCGTCCCAGTCTCGTTGACTTTTCGAGACGAACTTCTTGAGAAGCTTGCCAATAGTCTTGTTAAAAGCTTCTGCGAGGCCATTAGCGGCAGGATAGTATGCCGTTGAGGACACACTCTGGATTCTGAACTTGGCACAGAATCTCTGGAAAGCCTGGCTAATGAACTGGGGCCCATTGTCGTGGACGATTCGCCGAGGTACGCCGAAACGGTAAATAACATGGTGTTTCACGAATTTGATCACGTTCGACGATTTGACCTCCTTCAAAGGGATGGCTTTGGCCCATTTAGAGAAGTAATCGGTTATTGCCAAAATAAACCGATGTCCTTCTGATGATGGTGGGCTGATAGGACCAACCACGTCCATGCCCCACATTTCAAATGGCCAAGTAGAGGCCGTAGAGTGGAGGTATCCTGGTGCTTGATGGATGAAATCGCCGTGCACTTGGCAGGCGTGACATCTCTTGGCATAAGTGACGGCATCGGCAATCATCTTGGGCCAGTAGTAACCCAATCTTTGGAGTCGATGTGCCAGTTTTGGGCCAGGTTGATGGGCTCCACACATGCCGTCGTGGGCTTCTTTCAATACCTCTTGAGCCTCCTTTGGTGAGAGGCACCGGAGCAAGATCCCGTCATGCGATCGACGATACAATGTTCGCGTAATCGCATTATAATAGAATTTGGGGGCTTTCCTTCGAATGGCAGCCGCCTCTTTTGGTGTCTTCAGGCAGGATGTCGTATAAGACGTAGTCGATATAGGAGAATCGCCAGTCTTTAAGCTCTGGACCGGTTGATGCTTCAAGTGCTTCTTCGCGGTGACGACCTCCCGTCAACTCCTGATAATCCTCGAGAGCACTTCTCGGGCAATACAGGTCATGGCTGTAGATGAATATCTTCTCCATTGCTCCAGCTGGAAGAGCTAAGGAGGCAGCCAGGGATGCGAGTGCATCTGCGTGCGCATTTTGCCTGCGCGGTACATGGTCGATGTAGAAGCTTGTAAACCCCTCGGCCATGCGGATAGTCGTGTTGTAATAGGGTACTAGGTCTTCATGTCTGACTTCGTACTCCCCGCGAACCTGGCTAACGACGAGTGTGGAGTCACCATATGCCTCGAGATTTTTAACGCCAATCTCGTCGGCGAATTGCATCCCAATCAAAAGAGCGTTGTACTCCGCCACATTGTTGGAACAAGGCTCAGTTAATGATACAGCTCGGGGAATCACATAATTTTGTGGGGATACGAGTACTACACCCACCCCTGCTACTAAGTGTCCCTTCGGGCTTGTTCTTGATGCACCGTCGAAGAAAAGTTGCCAGACTTGACTTTCGAACGATGTCTGAGTCAGGCAGACTTCAGCAACTTCATCTGGGAGATCCTCGTAGACTTTGGCTGCCCTCGGATCTGGGTGCTCAGCTAGGAAATCCGCGACTGCTTGTCCCTTAATGGCCTTTTGTGGTAAAAAGCGCATCTCATATTGGGAGAGCAATATGGCCCATTTTGCCAGTCGGCCATTTAGCGATGAAGGTTTAGTCATAAGTAACCTCAAGGGGTTGATTTTTGATATGACGTTTATAGTTTGGCCTACCAGATAGTGTCGCATTTTCTGGATAGCGAATACTAGCGCCAAACATTCCTTCTCGATCGGGTTATACCGATGTTCGGCTCCGATCATTGTTCTACTCAGATAGTAGATTGCTTGCTCACGTCCCTGATCGTCATTCTGAGCTAGTAGAGCTCCCAAAGAATGATCCATTGCTCGGACATATACCAAAAACTGCTTTCCGGATACTGGGGCTGCAAGGACTGGTGGTTGGATAAGGTATTGTTTAATTTCCTCGAACGCTTGTTGGCAAGTGTCATTCCAAATGAACGAGACACCCTTCTTCATTAGCTTGGCAAAGGGTTGGCATCTTCCGGACAGGTTTGAGATAAACCTGCGGATGTACGCCAATCGTCCCTGCAATCCTCTGAGTTCTCTGAGATTCCTCAGAGGTTGCATCTCCTGGATAGCGCGAACCTTTTCCGGGTCCAAGTGAATTCCGGTGGATGTTACGACGAACCCGAGGAATTTACCGCTAGCCACCCCCAGGAAGGATTTGGTTGGGTTCATCTTCAACTGATGGGCCCGCATGATGTCGAAGATAACTTTTAGATCAGCTATGTGATCACATTTAGCGCGACTTTTTACCGCGATGTCATCAACATAACATTCCACCGTTTTGCGTATTTGGTGATGGAAAATGGCGTTCATGGCCCTTTGGTATGTTGCCCCTGCATTTTTCAGTCCGAAGGGCATGACGGTATAGCAATAAACCCCTAGAGGTGTTCTGAAGGAGGTATGCTTTTCGTCATCAGGATACATTTTGATTTGATTGTATCCTGAGAATCCGTCCATGAAGGACATTTGTTCGAATCCACAAGTATTGTCAATCATGACATCCGTGATTGGCAATAGGAATTCGTCTTTGGGACAAGCCTCGTTTAGATCACGGAAGTCGATGCAGATCCGGATCTTCCCGTTCTTCTTGGCAACTGGGACAATGTTGGCTACCCAGTCGGGATGTTGTTCTTCCCTGATGAAGCCAGAATTAATAAGTTTTTTGACTTCTGATTGAATTGCCTCCATTATCTCTGGACGGAACCGTCGCTGCTGTTGTTTGACAGGTTTTGCGTCCGGATTGATGTTGAGGCGGTGCATAGCCACTTGAGGATCAAGTCCAGGCATGCCCTCATAATTCCAGGCGAAGACGTCTATATACTCTTGTACAAGGGATATTAGATCTTTCCTCTCTGAAGGCGACAGGCCGTCACTTATGAAGATGGGCTTAGGGTTAGCCTCATCTCCTAGGTTGATCTGAACAACCTTGTCTTCTGTGGGTGGCTCACGCTGTTCAAAGCGGGTATCCCAAAGAGCATTTAGATGTTTGATCCAAGGATCTGTATCAGATTGGATCATTTCTTGATTTCTATCTTCCAGGTGGCTTGCCAAAACCATGTTCACTGAAAGTTCCTTGAAGATGTTGCCGACACTGACATCTGACTCCCAAGATGATGTGTCTGAAGAGTAATCGTTGCTCGATGATTCTTGAGAATCGGAGGCTGATGGGACCGGAGTTGATACGTAGCCCAACCCCCGGCGCGTCCGATGATAATAATCAGGGGCCTTCCCTTTCGGCACAAAGGATTGAAGCAACGTCCTCCTTCCTTTGCCGAAGTTTAACCCGGGTTTGTTGGTCAGGTCGTACCCCATGCATCTCATCATTTGAGTACTTTTGGTTCGTAATGATCGAACTGAGGTAATTCTTCCTCACTTTCCGATTCGTCGCGGGGCATTGGTTCAGACGAGATCTGCCCAAAAAGAATTGGTTTTTGGCCTTTCTGTCTTGCTGGAACCATGAAGATAGATTCTTGCGCATTACCATTGTCTTGGTATGTTTCGAAGAACGATTTCACTGGTACATGCAATGATGTTAATGCACCCATTGCCGACCAGAGATCGTCATCTATATCAGTGCTAGTATCTGATGGTATTGAATCAGAAGCACACACAGAAAAATACGCAAAATCTAAATCTTCATTAATATACCAACCGCCTACATCATCGGTGGTATTATCAACATCGGGTTTATTAATGCCCGTTACAAGTGGTTCTAGCTCCCACAGGCACTCTTCTTTCTCAGGCTCAGTGTCAGCCTCATTACCAGAGTCTGGCTCTTCTGGTTGTGGGGCTTCATCCGTCTCCACCGGATCTTGGTACAGCAAAGAGTCGGTGAAATAATTCTCGACCCCTTTAAATGGATGCCTTTCGGCGATCAATGTCTACACATTTCCACTCCCGTCAATGTACTTCATGACTTGATGGAGAGTGGAGGGAACGATGGAGTTGCGGTGAATCCACGGTCGCCCCAGCAATAGATTGTAGGAAGTGTCGGCGTCAATGATGTAGCATGTCACTTCCGACTTGAGGCTTCCGATCTGACACCTGAGCTTGATTTTCCCCATCGGACGGGTTTGGTTGGCATTGAACCCATAGATAGTCGTCTGAGTAGGGCTCAACCGATGGGTAGGAATGCCGAGATGCTGCATGACCCGGCGAGGCATGATGCTCAATGCGGACCCTGGGTCTACCTGGATACGGTTCACCTCGGACGATCCAATATACCCTGTAAAATACAGGGGTCGATCATGCTTTCCTTTCACCTGCATGTCATCTGCCGTGAAGGTGATGCAGGGGGTATTCTGGGATGTATGGAGGCAATCCTCTACATCTTCCTCCTTCGGCACCTGGGTCATGAAGACCTCAGCATTTGCCAGAGCTTCTTGCAGAGCTTCCCTGGTCGACTTTGATAGTCTAAGAAGTTCATACAAGGTAATGCGTGCCGGAATGTTGGCCAACTGAGTCAGGACATCAAAGCGGTAAGGTGCCGTAGACCCTTCCGCGATGCCCTTTTGAAGGGCTCGAGAAAATCGAGTCCCCTTCTGCTTCTCCACAGGTGGCTTTGTGGAGGGCTTGACTGGCTCCGCAGTTGGTTGTGGAGGGGCTACCGCCGTCTCGTCGTACTGTTTCAAGTACGCCTGTCCTGAACGGGTTCCCGCCACTGGTTGGTTGGGCTCCGCGGCCAAGACTATCGCTTCCTCCTCTGAGTCGGTCAGCGAAGGGATATCTGTCTCCGCCTCTCGGGAGGAGACACCCACTACATTGCAGGATGAGGCTTTTGCCTTGCCTTTGGATTTCCTGTTGGTCACAGTAGTCCATTACTGTTCATTGATAAGGTCAGGGTGGACCCACATGGTTTCCCCTTGAGGTGTAGGGACGGGTACCAAACCTTTCTTTTGCTGCTGGTGAGGGTCTGTGTTGACCACTCTCAGTTCTCCCCTTGGGATAGGGACTACTCCAGAGGGTGTCGGAGGTTGTCTTCCGAACTGGAGAACTGACGTTACGTTGGCCGTCACCTTCTTCTGCTCTGGTCGGTGCTTTAACACCTCCTCGTCAATCAGAGCCTGAAGGATGTCCTTGAAGACGTAGCAGCTTTTGGTGGGGTGTCCCAACATCCTATGATACATGCAGTAGTTGGGATTGTCAGTCTTGCCGACTTCCTCTGGGCATCGAGCTTCAGGGAGCTTCAGTCGGTTGCTCTTGTTGAGTAGTTTAAAGAGTGAATCGACATGTTCCTCCTTGAAGGAATATTGCTTGTTGGCGCGTGGCTGGCTTGAAGAGCCACTCGCCTTACCTGATAGAGGTTTGGCAGGAGATTTGGTCTCCGTTGCCAAATTATCCTTCCGCTTTGTTTGGAGGGATGTGTCTGGCGCACGCCTTGTTGACCTCTCAGGCCTGGGCTTACCTTCTTCCGCTCTGACGCGGGCAACAATCTCCTCAGCCTGTTCACCTTGTTGGACTAATTGTTTCCAGGTGCGGCTTTCAGCAACTCCTATTTGAGCAAGGAGTGAGGTTTGGAGATTGTGGCGGCATGTTTCCACCAGGGTGGCTTGGGTCATACCGCTTGGACACCGGAGTGCCATGTTCCGAAATCTTTCCACGAAAGATTTGACGGACTCCCCTTTTCGCTGTTTGGTAGCCAAAAGGGTTGGCATTGTGACTTCGGAGTCATCCTCGAAGAAGCGTGTTAAAAAGAGCTTCTCCAAATCGCCCCAGTTCTTGATAGAACCTTCTGGGAGCTTCATAAACCATTCAAAGGCCAACACTTTCAGGGTGCCGATGAACAGGCATGCCAGGATGGCGTCATTATCTACTACATTCCTGGTTTGGGATTTGAAGTAGTAGATGTGCTGGTTAGGTGACCCCTTCCCATCAAAGGCTTGAAGAGTTGGAGCTTTGAACTTGGGCGGGTACGGAACCAGGTCCCATTCAGCCGGGTAGGGCCGGACCACTCCCACTTCTTGGAGGTCCTTGCGATTGGCAAGGGCCTCGAGGCGTCGCTCGAGTTGACTCATTTTTTTAGCATGAGCCTTTCCCTGGTCTTGGTCGCCCTTTACTTGTGACGCGGGTTTGGACGAACTGGAAGTAGATTGCCGCGTCTCTTCAGAAGGTTCGGAAGATGAGCTTTCTTCCTTTTTCCCTTTGCCCTTTGACTTTTTAGGAGGGGACCTCCTCCTGTCTTCGAGCAGCTGTGCAGGGAGTTGATAGACTCCTGCTGAGCAAGAATCATATCCATTTGTGCCTTCTGGATCTGCTCCAAACGTTTAGTCGTCTCCTCAGGAGTGCCTATCATGTAGGCAGAGGTCTCCTTCTCGACGGAAGAGTTCGAAGCCTTTGATTCTGCTACGGCGGAGTGAGAATCATTAATGCCATGGGCTAAGACATTATAGTCAATTGGGGGAATGGCCCCAGTCCGGGTGCGAGTGTGTCGATACACCCCTTCCGGTTCAGAGTCAGACTCAGACTCGTCCGAGCTGACCGCAAGTTGTTTTCCTTTGCTCCTGCTTGTCATATTCGCAGTGAGCTCCGGGTATTCTACGTCAGAGAAGGTTCTCCTTCTGTGGGAGCGCCTCCTTTTAGCTGACGGGGGAATCAGGGTCAGCTGTCTGATCAAAGACTGTTGGTTCACGCCTGACTCGCAATGGCATCCAGAGAGTATGGAGATAAGCCGTTGGCAGCAGCATGACGAAGTGACCTGATTGGCACTTCTTTTCTTGGTTAAATAATCCCTCAAATCCATAGGAGGGGGATTAAAGAGGCTAGCCTCGCAACGTCGAAGACGGGAGGTATCCATGTGCTGCACAGCCTGGACGCAGGCTTCAGGGACGCGGTTCTCGCGACGCGGCTGTGTAACGCGCGTTTGGCGTCTCTGCTGAGATGAAACGCGAGTCTCGCGTTGCTGCCTGGCGCGTCTGGGCAGAGCCACTTGAGAGAGGATGGGCTGCTGGGCCCCACGCCTGTGGGCGCGTGCTTCTTGCGTTTGACGAGACGCAGAAGCTTCGCCTTGGCGTTTGGTAAGTTGGTCCTCAGAGGACCTAACTGAAGGAATCTCGTGTTTGGGGTGCCAAACGCGGACTTCACGTATGGGACGTGGCGCGGGCCAGGCGCGAGATTGTATGCCTCGTCCAGCCTCAGTTGGATAACCAACGGTTCCAACTTGCAGCTGACGTGCGCGTCTCCTCTGTCGACGCTCAGCATTTCGATTGCGTCGAGGAGGTGGAGAGAGACCAACGACATCCTGATGCTGGACACCAGGGACTTTGACCACGCGGGTCTCCTGAGAGACGCTGACGCGTGTGTTCAGTGCTGCGCAGTTGATCGCAGCAGCAGTTGTGCCTGGGACCACGCGGGCCTTCTGAGAGGCGTTGGCGCGTGCACCTTGCTTGGCACAGTTGGCGGGATGGGCGCCCGAGAAAGCCTCCGATCGGGCCTCGGGGCCGTCCCCTGTTGAAACCCGGCGACAGACGCGGGCCTTTGGGCTCTTGAAGCCGGAAGAGAGGAACTCTTCGTATTTCGCTAGGTCGAACTCGACGACGAGCGATTCGACCATCTTCCCATTACGGAGGACGTCGTCCTGCGCCACGATTTGCTCGTCGGTGACGAATGTAGTCCCCAGCGGAGTCGCCATCTCTTGTATGACCCGGAAAAGGAGAAGACAGGAATTGCAGTAAAAGTTTTCCTTGAATCAAATGAAAAAGATTACAACAAAAACTGTTCCTTCCGGTTACAAGGGAGGGAGAATATTGAATCTTGAATTCTCCCTTTGTTTAAGGCTGGGTTCTTTGTGTGGCGGTGGAGAGTGACTCTTGTTCTCCGTTGACCAGATGACCGTCCTTCAGGGATCTCCTCTTCGGCCGGTAGAAAGAGTGACACAGCCCTGTCTACCAAAACTCTAAAAGAGAAGGTAGGCGAAAGCTAGCTCGTACGCAGCGAACTTGCTGAAGAGTTGGTCTGCTTCTTCTCTCTCTGTGTCGCTGATCGACTCTTTTCCCTCCTCCAAAATTCGACCTCAAAATCCCCCTTCTTCATAGCAAACAGGGCTATTTATATGGGTCTCAGGGGTCTACGTGCCCCCCTAAGAACGCTCCACAATGAGGGCCAACTTCCCCGCTACATAGGCGGTAACTAACCCACGTGCCTGCTAAAGACACGCCACGATGGGGGCTGATTTCCCTTACGTGTGGGCAGTGATTGGTCCCTTAACTAAGGCGGTTATAACTGAGACGCGGGTGTCAGGCCGACGCGCCTTGACGCTGAGACGCGGACGTTGGTCCCTCGCGTCTTGACGCTGAGACGCGGGCGTTGGTCCCTCGCGTCTTGACGCTGAGACGCGGGCGTTGGTCCCTCGCGTCTTGACGCTGAGACGCGGGCGTTGGTCCCTTGCGTCTTGATGCTGAGACGCGGGCGTTAGTCTCTCACGTCTAGAGCTTGAACTTTTGCTTTTCAATGGCTCGTCCTCTAGTAACTTTTGAACAGCCTACAGACGGATCTCTTGAATACAGCCCGAATCCCTAAGGAGAACCAAGTGAAAGTAGCCAAGATACAGCTGAGAGATGTGGCCAGAACTTGGTGGTTGGCAGAAGAAGCAACACTGGAGAAACCCATTACATGGGACCAGTTCTCAAAAGGTTTCTACGAAAGATTCTTCCCTGCAACAGCTCAAAAGGAAATGGAAGAACAATTTATCCGGCTACAGCAGCGGAGTCGGTCAGTGGATGAATACGCTGCTGACTTCTTGAGACTCAGCAGGTTTGCACCTTACATGGTGACAGACGAAGAGAAACAGGCTAGCAGATTTCAGCAAGGGCTGAAGATGGATGTTCAGATGTTTCTTATTCCTCAACAGCTAAAGACGTACTCCCAGGTTCTCTCCATTGCCCGTGAAGTAGAACGAGGACTGGAGAAGAAAAATGAGAACCAGGACAAAACAAGCCAATGAAGAGACCCTTTCAGTTGATGAACGAAGAAACCACAACCAGGCCCATCAATGGCCCGATAGTCAAACGACCATTCCAACCTTCTCTTTCTCAGATCATATGCACCTTCTGCCACAAGCCTGGACATTATAGGAAAGACTGTCAATGGCTAACGGACTATGCTTAGCCTGTGGGACGGGAAGTCATGCAATAAGAGATTGCCCATCAGAAGGGTAGGAAATATGGCACCAATTAGACCAGTACTTCCAGCCCACCACATAGAGGGAACCCAGAACCCATTGGCCGAAAAGCTCCATTCCCACCCCAGCAGCATGATCAATTACAGAGAAAAGCAAGAGCAGATCATGGCAGAGGCCAAGTTTACAACATGTCAGTAGAGGCATCAGGCGAAGCAGCAGCAGAATACGTATCCTAGTATCCAGAACAGGGACCTTGAGGATATCTTTGTAACAGCTACCCCTGATCTTTTGTACTTTGAGTTGGTTACCTTTGTAACAGCTACCCCTGATCTTTTGTACTTTGGGTTGGTTACCTTTCTAAATATTCCACTTTATCCTATTCTCATTGTCGACCTTAGTCTCTCCTGTGTTCATCTTCCCCTTATCGAAATTTTGAGGACGAAATTTTTTGTAAGGTGGGTGGAATGTAACACCCCATTCCCAGAATACGTACTTATCTGCGTATTCAATTTTTTCAATCATATTGTTTTATTTATTCCCTTCTCGTATTTGTTTAGTTGATTTAGTCTTTCTGGTAGTCTAAATGACTGATTTTAGTTTCAAACACTATTTTCCAATATTGTAGATTTTTCGTGATTTTTCAGATTTTTTCTGAATTATTTTTATAAACACCTACAATTGGGATTAATCGGTGCCGCTGGTTTATTCCTAGATTTTTAACTTACAAATGGAGTCAAATTTTGAGAAACTGCTTTCACATATTTGCTTAGAATAATATTAACTATCTTACTTCATTTTTTGAAATTTTCAGAATTTATCAGATTTCTGCCCGATTTGGCGTCGACCGATATTGATGGCCGATTCCAAGATTTTTAATTTAAAAACTATAAAGAATTTCTTAAAACAAATTTCATCATGATTCTTAGAATAATATTCTTGATTTTTTAGAATTTTTACGGGTAGTTCCGAGATACTTGATTTTCGGACGATTTCGGTATTTTTCCGAAAGTTTTCCGCATCCGCAACCGAATCCCGGGAATCCGCCACTCTAATTATTTTTACTTTTTCTTCCAAGAGAATATCTTCTTTTTTTCATTTTCTTTTCCTTTTTCCTTTTTCTTTCCTTTCTTTTCCTTCCACCAAATTCTACAAACTTCTCCATTCTTCCACCAAAAATATCTTCTCCAAAATATCTAACACCAAAAATATCTTCTCCAAAATATCCAACCCCTCTCCCATCACCATGGCCGGCCAAGAGAGAAGGGAGAGACACCTCACCCTCTTCATTTTACAAAAACTCCCTCTCTAAATATTTATTTACATCACCTTCACAAATCCAATTCCTATATAAACCTTTCCTTCTTCATTTCACTTCATTTTTCTCTTCACCAACTCCTTAACCACCACCAACTCCTCCTTCATCTCCACCACAACCACCACCACTACAACTTCTCTAACTTCCTACCTTCATCTTCTTCCTCCTCCATCTCAATTTAAACTACCACAACTCCAAAAACTCCACCAAAGCCTCCACCTTCTCCTTTACCTTTTCCAAAAACTACCACTACAACAAAACCTCTCCACAAAACCACCACCCATCTTCTTCTCAAGGGCTGGCCACCTCTTTTGGATTGGGGCCGAGCTCTTCTTCGTCGGTAACATCTCCGGTGATTATTCTGGTAATCGTTTACAATTATTCCGGTAATCATTCCGGTGACGATTACAACGACAACACTAACGACACCACCACCATATGTTTATAACCTTTTTCATCACCATCATATCTACTAATTTCACCACCATCTTCACTTCCACCATCAAGTTCACCATCACAACACCACCTTCATCTCCACTACTTCCCTTACTTTCTTTTATTACTCCACCAAAATCCATCTTCTTTACCAAATACCACCACCACCAACAAAATCATCTTCCCTTTCCTCTCCTCCTCCCTCTCCTTGGGGCCGGCCACTCCCTGGGCCACCACCAAGGGGTGGTGCACCATCCTAGGGCCGGCGGCCACCCAAAGGCCAAGCCCCCCTTTCCTTTGCTCGCTTGGTATTTTTCCTCTCCCAGGGAATCGGACGCACAAGCTTCAAAAGTGGCGTTTTAGGCGAGTGATTTTTCTCGCCAGAAAATAGACTTGTATTAAAATCATTATTATGTTGTCCTTGGTAGCAGTGCGATGTGGTTGTACAGGTGTGTGTTGTAATCCGTGGATATGTCCCGGATTGATATACTGTAATGCTTGTAATAGGATAGAACAACTCGTGTGACCATTCAGCCTCCGGTCTCTCACCATCTTGAAAGAGAGGTGTTTGGGACTGTCAGGTTTCTCAGTTCAGCCTCTGGTCTCTCACTATCTCGAAAGAGAGATGATTGGGACCGTCAGGTTTCTCAGCTCCATCTGGTTAACATACTTAGCGCTCAGCGCTTCATTCACTAAATTCGTCTAGGCAAGTTGCTATCGGACCTTCCACTCGTATTCTAAAAACGAGTCGTCCCGGTAACCTTTCCAAGCGTATTAGTGTCTAAACTCTGTTCACTACCTGTGCCTCCAGCATACTCAGCTCCACTTGGTTGTATCACTTGTCAATCGATATGTTACCACCCGACATACTACTACCTGATAATTGCCCCTTGTTATTACATGACTTGTCACTTGATGAATATCACCCTCTTGTCATGCTACTACTTGACACTGGCTCGTGGTATACCACCTGTCTCCGGTTATGGCTTGACTTATTACCTGAACACTCGTCATTGGCGTGATTAACTCTTTACTCATGATTATCACATTATGGGAATGTAATACCTAATCTCTTATTATGAACTCCCGTTATGCCTGTTATGACTCATGTTATGCCTGTTATGTACTCCTATTATGACCAGTTATGATCCTACTCATTCCCGAAATCTGATAATTATGTTTAATAAGCCATAAAAAGGATAACTTGCACGGGGAATGGGAGGAAGTGATGGATGCTGGTATGGTGCCTTGCTTATAGTAGTGGAATACCAAAACTAACGATTTGTGTTAGGGAAATTTCAGGCCCCCAAAAGATGCGTGTTAGGGGGATTTCAGGCCCCCAAATGGCTGTGTCCCGGGCGGTCGGGAACTACTATAAGTATGAGCTATCAGTTCTTCATCAGCTTCCTGTAACAAGCCTCGGCTTGCTTATATATGGATGTATGTGTGTTGAGATGTACACCAGGACACATACCTAGATATATGGGTTAGACGAGTAATAATAATAAAAGATGCCAACTATGGATCTGTTGTATGCTTTGTTGAGTTTGCTTCTATTGGATTTTACATCAGATTTCCAGTTTTATGATTATTATACTATACATGTTCACGTCCTGCTTTACCGCTGGTATTCCACTTCTCTAGTCTCATGTTCTTATCTTATCATACCATGAATACTTCCTGCTTGATATCTCCGACACGGTTTTCAATGCATGATTATGATTCAGTTTTATCGATACACATGTGCTTATCTTTTCACGCCATCTGGCTTTCACCTCACCACTCGCTGGGGGAGTTCTGACTCCTCTGGATCCTCATGTCCAGGTCCTGGAGCTTGGACCGAAGGGGATCTTCTTGCTGAGGACCAAGCTTACTTCTGTGGAGCAGACAGATCAGCTGTAGCTCCAGTCCCATCCTTGCTCCCCTTGTTGGCTCGCGGCTTCTCCAGTTATCTCGTGAGCGCCCTTTTGTACTGTTCATACATGTACATATCTTAGTATTCTCGCATTTGCGCCTATCTGTGATGTAATATTCCAGTAATATTTGTCACCTCTGGTGATAACTTTGTAATTGTACTCATATGTTGGAATGTATAATGCACCACTTGCTTCCGCACTCTGATTCTTGCCTGTACTGATGCTTAGCGTATATACGTGAGGGTATTTCTGACTTGCGTATATACGTCGCAGTGACGTCTCCGTACCCCCCGGGATCGGGGCGTTACAGTCGCTGTCGATGCTTCTCCTCTGTTGTCATCTCCGCTGTCAGGGCGACGCGTAGAGATGGAATTTGGATTTCCAGTGGAAGCACGGCTTCACACCCGTATACCAAAGAGAATGGCGTAGCTTTAGTCGGGGTTCGAACAGTTGTGCGATAAGCCCATAAATATTCACCTAGCTTATTGTCCCAGTCACGTTGACTTTTCGAGACGAATTTCTTAAGAAGCTTGCCAATAGTCTTGTTGAAAGCTTCACCGAGGCCATTAGCAGCGGGGTAGTATGCCGTTGAGGACACACTCTGGATTCTGAACTTGGCACAGAATCTCTGGAAAGCCTAGCTGATGAACTGGGGTTCGTTGTCATGGACAAGTCGCTGAGGTACCCCAAAATGATAAATGACGTGTTGTTTCACGAACTTGATCACAGCAGATGACTTCACCTCCTTCAAAGGAACGGCCTCAGCCCATTTGGAGAAGCAATCGGTTATTGCCAAAATAAACCGATGTCCTTTTGATGATGGGGGCTGATAGGGCCAACCATATCCATTCCCCACATTTCAAATGGCCAAGTAGATGCCGTGGAGTGAAGGTAGCCTGGTGCTTGATGGATGAAATCGCCATGCCTTGGCAGGCGTGACATCTTTTAGCATAAGTTACGGCGTCGGCAATCATCTTGGGCCAATAGTAACCCAACCTTTGGAGTCGGTATGCAAGTTTGGGCCGGGTTGGTGGGCTCCACACATGCCGTCGTGGGCTTCTTTCAACACCTCTTGAGCCTCCTTTGGTGAGAGGCACTGGAGCAAGATCCCGACATGCGATCGACGATACAATGTTCGTGTAATCGCATTGTAGTAAAATTTAGGGGCTTTCCTTCGAATGGCAGCCGCTTCCTTGGCGTCCTCAGGCAGGATGCCGCACAAGACATAGTTAATATAGGGGAATTGTCAGTCTTTAAGCTCTGGCCCGGTTGATAATTCCAGCGCTTCTTTGCCTTGACACTCTCCCTTTGACTCCTGATAGTCTTCGAGGGCAGTTCTCGGGCAATATAGGTCGTGACTATAGACAAATACTTTCTCCATTGCTCTAGCTGGAAGAGCTAAGGAGGCCGCGAGGGATGCGAGTGCATCTGCGTGCGCATTTTGCCTGCGCGGTACATGGTAAATGTAGAAGTTTGTGAACCTCCCAGCCATGTGGACGGTTGCGTTGTAGTAGGGTACTAGGTCCTCATGTCTGACTTCGTACTCCCCGCGAACTTGGCTGACGATGAGTTTAGAGTCACTGTATGCCTCGAGATTTTTAACGCCAATCTCATCGGCGAGTTGCATCCCAATCAAAAGGGCGTTGTACTCCGCTACGTTGTTGGAGCACGGCTCAGTTAGTGAGACAGCTCAAGGAATCATGTAGTTCTGTGGGGAGACGAGTACTACTCCTACTCCTGCTACTGTATGTCCCTTTAGGCTTGTTCTCGATGCACCGTCGAAGAAAAGTTGCCATACTTGACTTTCGAACGATGTTTGAGTTAGGCAGACTTCAGCAACTTCATCTGGGAGATCCTCGTAGACTTTGGTTGCCCTTGGATCTGGGTGCTCAGCTAGAAAATCCGTCACCGCTTGACCCTTAATAGCCTTTTGTGGTAAAAAGTGCATCTCATATTGGGATAGCAATATGGCCCATTTTGCCAGCCGGCCGTTCAATGATGAAGGCTTTGTCATAAGTAACCTCAAGGGGTTGACCTTTGATATGACGTTTATGGTTTGGCCTACCAGATAATGTCGCATTTTCTAAATGGCGAACACTAATGCCAAACATTCCTTCTCGATCGGATTATACCAATGTTCGGCTCTGATCATTATTCTACTCAGATAGTAGATTGCTTGCTCACGTCCTTGATCATCATGCTGAGCTAGTAGAGCTCCCAAAGAATGATCCATTGCCCGGACATACACCAGGAAAGGCTTTCCGGATACCGGAGCTGCAAGGACTGGTGGTTGAGTGAGGTATTGCTTGATTTCCTCGAACGCTTGTTGGCAAGCGTCGTCCCAAACGAACGAGACACCCTTCTTCATTAACTTAGCGAAGGGTTGGCATCTTCCGGAGAGATTTGAGATAAACCTGCGGATGTACGCCAATCGTCCTTGTAATCCCCTGAGTTCCTTGAGATTTCTTGGGGGCTGCATCTCCTGGATAGCTTGAACCTTTTCCGGGTTCAAATGGATTCTGGTGGAGGTTACAATGAATCCTAAGAATTTACCACTGGCCACCCCCAGGAAGGACTTGGTGGGATTCATCTTCAATTGATGGGCCCGCATGATGTCGAAGACAACCTTTAGGTCAGCTATGTGATCACCCTTAGTGCGACTTTTTACCGCAATATCATCGACATAACATTCTACCGTTTTGCGTATTTGCTGCTGGAAAATGGCGTTCATGGCCCTCTGATAGGTTGCCCCCGCATTCTTCAGTCCGAAGGGCATGACGGTATAGCAATAAACCCCCAATGGTGTCCTGAAGGAGGTGTGCTTTTCGTCGTCAGGATACATTTTGATTTGATTGTATCCTGAGAATCCGTCCATGAAGGACATTCGTTCGAATCCGCAGGTATTGTCAATCATGACGTCTGTGATTGGCAATGGGAATTCGTCTTTAGGACAAGCCTCGTTTAGATCACGGAAGTCGATGCAGATCCGGGTCTTTCTATTTTTCTTAGCAACGGGGACGATGTTGGCTAACCAATCGGGATGTTGCTCTTCCCTGATGAAGCCAGAATCTATGAGCTTTCTGACCTCCGATTGAATCGCCTCCATTATTTTCGGACGGAACCGTCGCTGTTGTTGTTTAATAGGCTTTACTTCCGGATTGATGTTGAGGCGGTGCATGGCCACCTGAGGATCAAGTCCAGGCATGTCTTCGTAATTCCAGTCGAAGACATCTCTGTACTCTTGAACAAGAGATATTAGGTCCTTTTTCTCCGACGGTGACAGGCCGTCGCTTATGAAGATGGGCTTAGCCTCATCCCCCAGATTGATCTGAACAATCTTATCTTCTGTGGGTGGCTCGCGCTGCTCAAAGCGGGTGTCCCAAAGAGTGTTTAAATGTCTGATCCAAGGATCTGCATCGGATCGGATCATCTCTTCATCTTCATCTTCCAGGTGGCTTGTTGAGGCCATGTTCACTAAGAGTTCCCTGAAGATATTGCCAACACTGACATCTGATCCCATGATGACATGCCTAAAGAGTAATCGTGGCTTGACGATTCTCGAGAATCAGAGGCTGACGGAGCCGGAGTTAATACATAGCCTAAACCCCTGCGCGTCCGATAATAATAATCGGGTGCTTTTCCTTTTGGCACAAAGGATCGAAGTAGCGTTCTCCTTCCTTTGCCGAAGTTCAACCCGGGTCTGCTGGTTAGGTCATACCCCATATTTTTCATCATTCTGAGTGTCTTTGGCTTATAATGACCGAACTGAGGGGGTTCTTGCTCGCTTTCTGATTCTTCATGGTCTATTGGCTCGGAGTCAATTCGTCCAAAAAGAATCGGTCTTTGGTCCTTCTTTCTCGCGGGAACCATGAATACTGATTATTGCGCATCGTCGACATTTTGACATGTTTCAAAAGACGATTTTATTGGTATATGCAACGATGTCAAAGCACCCATTGCCGACCAGAGATCGTCATCCACGTCGGTGCTAGTGTCTGACGGCACTGAATCAGAAGCAAACACAGAAAAATACGCTAAATCCAATTCTTCATTAATGTACCAACTGCCTACATCGTCGGTGGTATTATTAACATCGAGCTTATCAATGCTCGTTACAAGTGGTTCCAACTCCCATAAGCACTCTTCTTTTTCAGGCTCGGTGTCAGCTTCGTTTCCAGAGTCTGGCTCCTCTGGTTGCGGGACTTCATCCGTCTCCATGGGATCTTGGTACAGTAAGGAGTCTGTGAAATAATTTTCGACCCCTTTGAACGGATACCTTTCGGTAATCAACGTCTGCACCTTTCCACCCTCGTCAATGTATTTCATGACTTGATGGAGAGTGGAGGGAACGATGGAGTTGCGGTGAATCCACGGTCGTCCCAGCAATAGGTTGTAGGAAGTGTCGGCATCAATGATGTAGCATGTCACTTCCGATTTTAAACTTCCAATCTGGCATTTGTGCTTGATCTTCCCCATCGGACGGGTCCTGTTGGCATTGAACCGATAGATAGTCGTCTGGGTAGGGCTCAAACGATGAGTAGGAATGCCCAGATGTTGCATGACCCGGCGAGGCATGATGCTCAATGCGGACCCTGGATCTACCTGAATGCGGTTCACTTCGGTTGATCCAATATACCCTATGAAGTACAGGGGTCGATCTTGCTTCCCTTTAACCTGCATATCCTCTGCCGTGAAGGTGATGCAGGGGGCATTCTGGGAGGTGTGGAGACAATTCTCTACATCTTCCTCCTTTGGCACCTGGGTCATGAAGACCTCAGCATTTGCCAGAGCCTCTTGTAGAGCTTCTCTGGTTGACTTCGACAGCCTAAGAAGCTCATACAGGGTAATCCGCGCCGGGATGTTGGCCAATTGAGCCAGGACATCAAAGCGGTAAGGCGCCGTAGATCCTTTCGCGATGCCCTTTTGAAGGGCTCGAGAAAATTGAATCTCCTTCTGTTTCTCCACGGGTTGTTTCGTGGAGGGCTTGGTTGCTCTGCAGCTGGTTGTGGAGGGGTTGCCGCCGTTTCGCCATACTGCTTCAAGTAGGGCTGTCCTGAGCGGGTTTCCGCCACCAGCCGATTGGATTCTGCGGCCAGAACTATTGTCTCCTCTTCCGAGTCGGTTAGCGAAGAAATATCGGTATCCGCTTCTCGAGAAGAGGCACACACCATATTGCAGGATGACGCCTTTGCCTTGCCCTTGGACTTCTTATTAGTTACAGTAGTCCATTGCTGGGAGTCAACAAGGTTAGGGTGGACCCACATGATTTCCCCTCGAGGCGTGGGAACAGGTATCAGGCCATTCTCTTGTTGCTGGTGAGGATCTGTGTTGACCACTCTTATCTCTCCTTTCGGAACAGGGACCACCCCCGAAGGCGTTGGGGGTTGTCTTCCGAACTGGAGAACTGACGTCATGTTAGCCGTCACCTTCTTCTGCTCTGGTCGGATTTTTAATACCTCCGCGTCAATCAGGGCCTGAAGGATGTCCTTGAAGACGTAGCAGCTTTTGGTAGGGTGTCCCAACATCCTGTGGTATAAGCAGTAATTGGGATTGTCGGTTTTACCGACTTCTTCAGGGCGCCTGGCTTCAGGGAGCTTCAGTCTATTGCTCTTGTTGAGTAGTTTAAAGAGCGAATCGACATGTTCCTCCTTGAAAGAATACTGCTTGTTGGCGCGTGGCTGGCTTTAAGAGCCACTCGCCTTGACCGGTTGAGGTTTGGCGGGAGATTTGGTTTCCGTTGCCAAATTATCCTTCCGCTTTGTCTGGAGGGATGTGTCTGGCGCACGCCTGGTTGACCTCTCTGGCCGTGGCTTCCCTTCTTCTGCCCTGACGCGGGCAACAATCTCCTCAGCCTGTTCTCCTTGTTGGACCAACTGCTTCCAGGTGCGACTTTTAGCAACTCCTATTTGAGCAAGGAGTGAGGTTTGGAGATTGTGGCGGCATGTTTCCACCAGGGTGACCTGGGTCATGCCGCTTGGACATCGGAGTGCCACATTCCGAAATCTTTCCACGAAAGATTTGACGGACTCTCCCTTTCGTTGTTTGGTAGCCAAAAGGGTGGGCATCGTGACTTCCGAGTCGTCTTCGAAGAAGCGCGTTAGGAATAGCTTCTCCAAATCACTCCAGTTCTTGATGGAGCCCTCTGGGAGTTTCATAAACCATTCGAAGGCGAGCCCTTTCAGGGTGCCAATGAACAGACGTGCCAAGATGGCATCATTGTTTACTACATTCCCTGTTTGGGATTTAAAGTAGTAGAGGTGTTGGTTGGGTGACCCCTTCCCATCGAATGCTTGGAGGGTTGGAGCCTTAAACTTGGGCGGGTATGGAACCAAGTCCCACTCGGCCGGATAAGGCCGGACCACTCCCGCTTCCTGGAGGCCTTTACGGTTGGTGAGGGCCTCAAGGCGTTGCTCTAATTGATTCATTCTTTCGGAATGAATCTTCCCCTTATTTTGGTCGTCCTTCCCTTGCGACGAGGATTTGGACGAGGTCGAGGTGGGCTTCCCTCCATCAGGGTGCACAGAAGACGAGCTTTTTCCCTCTTTTTTCTTGCCCTTAGACTTTTTAGGGGGAGATTTCTTCCTGTCTTCGAGCAACTGCGCAAGCATCTGCTTGAGAGAGTCAATGGATTCTTGCTGAGCACGAATCATCTCAAATTGTTCCTTCTGAACCTGGGCTTGCAGCTCCAGGCGCCGGGCTGTCTCCTCAGGAGTGCTCGTCATGTAGGTGAAGGCCTCCTTCTCGATGGAAGAGTTCGAGGCCTGTGACTCTGCTACAGCAGAATGAGAGTCTTTCATTTCGATGCCCCGGGCTAGGGCATTATAATCAATCGGGGGGATGGCCCTGGTCCGGGTACGAGTGTGTCGATACACTCCTTCCGGTTCAGAGTCAGACTCGTCAGAGCTGACTGCCGGCTATTTTCCTCTGCTCCTGCTTGTCATATTCACAGTGAGCTCTGGGTATTCAGCGTCAGAGAACATCCTCCGCCTATGAGAGCGTCTTCTTTTGGCTGACGGGGTATCAGGGTCAGCTGTCTAACTAAAGACTGCTGGTGCACACCTGAACCACAACGGCACTCGGAGAGCATAGAGATGAGCCGTTGGCAGCAACATGATGAAGTGACCTGATTGCACTTCTTTTCTTCGTCAAGTAATCCTTCAGATCTACGGGAGGGGGATCGAAGAGATTAACCTCGCAACGTCAAAGACGGGAGGCATCCATATGCTGTACAGCCTGGACGCGAGTTTTAAGGACGCGACTTTCGCGCCGCGGCTGTAAGACGCGCGTCTGGCGTCTCTATTGAGATGAGACGCGATTGTCGCATTGCCGCTTAGTGCGTCGGGGCAGAAGAGTTTGAGAGAGAGTGGGCTGCTGGGCCCCACGCCATGCGGGCGTGCCTCTTGCGCTTGACGAGGCGCAGAGGTTTCGCCTTGGCGTTTGATAAGTTGGTCTTCAGAGGACCTAACTTGGGGAGTTTCGCGTTTGGGCTGCCAAATGCGGACTTCGCGCGCTGGATGCGGCGCAGCTAAGACGCCAGTTTATGCGTTGCGTGCAGCCTCAGTTGGACAATCACAAGTTCCAACTTGAAGCTGATGCGCACGCCTCCTCTAACGACGCTCAGCATTTCGGTTGCGCCGTGGAGGTGGAGAGAGACCAACGACGACCTGATGTTGGACACCAGAGATTTTGACCACGCGGGTCTCCTGAGAGACGCTGACGCGTGTGTTCCGCGCGGCGCGGTTGGTCGCAACGGCAGTTGTGCCTGAGACCACGCGGGCCTCCTGAGAGACATTGACGCGTGTATCCTGCTTGGCACAATTGGCAGCAGTGGCGCCCGAGAGAGCCTCAGATCGGGCTTCGGGGCCATTCCCCATCGAGACCCTGCGGCAGACGCGGGTCCTTGGGCTCTTGGAGCCGGTAGAGAGAAACTCTTCGTACTTCGCCTGGTCGAACTCGACAACTAGCGATTCGACCATCTTTCCCTTACGGAGGACGTCACCTTGGGCCACGATTTGCTCGTCGGTAACAAATGAAGTCCCCAGCGGAGTCGCCATCTCTTGTATGCACACGGAGAAGGTACGAGCTCGAAGTAAGATTTCCTTGAATCAAATTGGAAAATTACAACGGATTAGTATTCCGGTTACAAGGGAGGGAGGATGTTGAGTCTTGAATCCTCCCTTTATTTAAGGCTGGGTTCTTCAAGTGGCGATGGAGAGTGAATCTTGTTCTCCGTTGACCGAGTGACCGTCTAGACCTTCGGGGATCTTCTCTTCGGCTGGTAGGAGGAGTAGCACAGCTCTGTCTACCAAAACTCTCAAAGAGAAGGTAGGCAAAGAGCAACTTGTACGCAGCAAGCTTGCTGAAGAGTTGAGCTCTCTCTTGCTTCTCTCTCTGTCTGCCTGTGTGCAGCCTGTTGTGTTGGCCCAAAGGCCTTTCACCCTAGTTTTGATGATGATCAACTCATGAAGTTATGTTTATTAATAATCTTGTGTTTAATTAGTGACAGATTCATTATCAAGATCTTAGTAGGTGCATAGCTCAACAAAGGATAAAATGTCAAGATTGGGAGCTAGCACGGTGTGATCCAAGGAACTTTTGGATCAAGCTTGGACCAAGTCAAGAAGATGAGAAGCCTTCAAGTGAAGACTTCAAGAAGATGAAGACTTGTGTCTAGGTATAAGATTTTGTTTTTGTTTTAGTTAAAAATGTAAAGGATAGAATAGTGGTGGATTGCTCAAATACATATACACACACACACACTCTTGATTTAGTTTGTTTTAGAAAAGAATTTTAACCAAAAACCAAACATGTATTCAAGTGAAGATTTCAAGTGTTTTGTTCATTTTTGGTGTTTCTCATATACTTATCTTTTAACCAAAACCAAGTTTATGCTTATTGTCAAAAACATAGATATTTCATCTTGATTGTGTAGTGGATCATATCCATACACACTATGCTTTAAAAGTATATCTTGTTTTTGTATTTGATGAAGATTTGGAAAAACATGTTTTAGAAAAATCAAAGTTTGATAAAAATACAAGTGTTTGTTTTTGATAAAATTTACAAGACTCAAAAATGAATTGATATGATTGATATATGTCTTGGAATTTTTATCACTTGTTTGTGTTTTAATATAAAATGATAAAACAAGTTTTGTGAATTTTTAGAAGTGTTAAAAAGATTTTTTATAAAATATTTTTCCAAGTTTTCTAACCCAGTTTTCAGTCCAGGCTTCAATCAGTCGACTAAGTCAACTGACCTAGTCAACTTGGCCGAAGTCGGTCGACAGGGCCGGTCGACCGACGTGCACAAATCTGTGCACGTTTGAAACCCTGGGACGGTCGACCGGCCGGTCGACCGGACTGAGAGCAGTGCTCTCTGTTTGTTTGGGTCGACCGGGCCGGTCGACCGTAGCTGCAATGGTCAGAAATCCGACCGTTAGCGGTCGACCGCGCCGGTCGACCGGCAGCACTGATAGACCCCAACGGCTATATTTTTCTGGCCTATAAATTTGGGGGTTTTGTCATTGTTTTGTAACAAGATTTTGGAGACCCTTAGAGCCAGTTTTTCCCACTCCATTAAAAGAGTTTTCTCCACATATTTGAGCGCTAATACTTCCAATCAAAAGGGAAGATTTTATCAAGAGTGTAAAAGAGATTGTCTTGAGTTTTTCACCAAAGATTCTTTCCTTGTTTTCTCACACATACACTTGAGCATCCATTGGCTATTCATTCTATAGGGAGTGTTATTGTGAGAGGATTTTAGGTGATCAAGAGTTGTGATCACCAAAGTTCTACTTTGTTCCTTTGAGGAGGCGGGCAAGTGTGCTCGCGGTGGTTTAGAGTTCTTGTGTGAACTCGGTGGTTTGAGGTGCGGCCTCGGCGAGTGTTGACTGATTTTTCCTGCCACAAAAATTAGAATATTAGATTAAGAATAGATCGTGCGAGGAATCAGTTCTAATCCGCGGTAGCAAGGCTATGCGGGTCGTGATCCTCAGGGAGGGACTGCGATGGAAGCGTTAAGCAAGTTTCTCTAAAAATTTATCTTTTTAGTTATTTTGTTAGTCACGATGGTATTTACAATGGGTGGTATTTACAGTGAAGTGGAAAAGAAGAATTTAGGAAGATGTGGATCTAAACTAAAGGAAGAAAAGAAAGAAAGATTACCTCTTCAGTCTGCTTACCGTTTGAACCGTTGCGATGATTTACCTTTTCTTAGAAGGCGTACAAGCATGGCATATAGGATCGTCCGCCTTCTTAACTATGGAATAAAAAGCAAAGGGAATAAAAAGCAACTATGAAGACCTGTTCATCGCCATAGGCCATCAAGGTTCCTTCTTCGGCTAGGTATTCTCGAAGCAGTTGGATCTCATGGTGGGCAAGACATTAGAGAAAGAAACAATGTCATAAACCAAAAATAGAAAAACAATGATAGACAAAGATAGAGACACAATAATACATAAAAATAACAAACAAGCTTTGATTTGATTTAAACAATGGAGGAAAATTTACAACTTACACCGGCTGTCACCATCGGTACAAGAGGATCCCTTCCTCCATGAATGCAACATCTCCTCTCAGCTTTCACAAAAAGAAAATAAAAATTTACAATGGAATCTAACCTAAAACCTAAAAACCCTAGCTTTTGGCCCTTTGCTGGACGCTGGACACCCTTTGCGTTGCACTGCAGGTGATATTTATAGGTGCAGAAGGCTACAGAGTCCTGGATGAACTTGCCCACGAAATCTGGTACTCTGAATCATCCACTTTGCCGCGGAAACGCCGCGGAAACGCGGCACTTTAGTGGCTTCTGGCCGCGCGCTTTGGCGCGTGGCCTCTCCTGGTCCGTCCATCTGGGATTTTCCTTCTGGAAATTGAATCCTGGCTCTTAATCTTTGGATTTGGATATAACTTGGGAATCAAGTTACCTAGATCCCAAATCTTTTCCACGAATTTTCCTTCTCTTCTTTTAGCTTTTATCCTATCCTGCAAGTGTTTAGGGTTGAATAGAAGTCTATCCTTCCCTCTTCTTTGTATTTGCAACTTTGGCCCTTGTGTATTTGCAATTTTGACAATTGATATTTGCACTTTTACACCTGGGCTTCAAACATGGGCTTGGATCTGGGCTTTTGGGCTCTTTAAGCTTTATTTATTGTAAAAATAAGAATTCGAGGCCTGCACACAATAAATTACAAATTATTAATAAATGTGCAGAATTATATAAATAAATATGAAAATGTGACGGTAAATATGATGATAAAAATGCACTTTTCACTACCAATCACACCCCCACACTTATCTTTTTGCTCGTCCTCGAGTAAAAACAAAGAAAAAGAAAAATTTAATCTAACCTAACTCACTTTCGTAGGAATCATGATTGCACTTAGCACGTGCAACAAGCCGTTAAACCTCTAGGTTACCCTAGAGGACGAGTGTTGTCTCGTGAGGGTTTTCAGCGGATTGCACCCACAAAATCCATAAAAAGAAAAATATTTGAATTATATTTGAAGAGACTAAGTAGTCTATAAGTTTTAGGATTATCATTTTTATTCATTCTTTAAACCTAGTCTTTATAAAGTAAATTGTTATCCATTTTAGGTAAGGATTAAAATTGAATTTCTAATATAGTCTTTTTCGTTACCAAAAGTCATACGCACCCTTGTGAATCTAGGAATTCCTTAACTTGGACTCTCATGCCTCTTTATTATTTTTATAACATCATCTAATTTTCTTTCGTGTAAGTATCAAGGCTTCTTGAGGCCCTCATACCTAACTAATTGACTATTAGATGTGTTAATATATATATATATATTTTTTGGCATGTATAACTCATCTAATTTTCTTTCGTATAAGTATCAAGGCTTCTTGAGGCCCTAATACCTAACTAATTGATTATTAGATTTGTTAGTACATTTAAGTAATTTTTCCTTAGTTCCCTCGGACTTTCTAATCCACCCATGTAGCGAACTTAAAGTCGATGACTCCCAAACCGGTCGGTCTTAGGGCACCAGGTGAGAAAACACCCCGCGGACTCAAATTCGAGTGAACTAGGCCACAAAACTAAGGTATTATTTTTTTATTTTTTATTTTTATTTTTATTTTTTATTTTTTATTTTTTGCATTCACCTTTAGGCGTGAATACTTATGCTTCTTGAGGCACATGTATCCAGCTTAATTAGTGATTTTTTTTCTTTTTTTTTTATTTTTATTTTTTAATATGTATAACGCATCTAATTTTCTTTCGTGTAAGCATCAAGGCTTCTTGAGGCCCTCATACCTAACTAATTGATTATTAGATGTGTTAATACATATATTATATTTCTTAGTCTTCTTAGGCTTTCTAATCCACCCATGTAACGAACTTAAAGTCGATGACTCCCAAACCGGTTGGCTTTAGGGCACCAGGTGAGAAAACACCCCGCGGACTCAAATTCGAGTGAACTAGGCCCCAAAACTAAGGACTTTATTTTATTTACTCACCTTTAGGCATGAATACTTATGCTTCTTGAGGCACATGTATCAGCTTAATTGGTGATTTTTTTTCTTTTCTTTTTTTTTTTTTTATGAGGCACAAGGTCTTTGTCTTAGAATCCTAGATATGCATTTGGTATGTACATTTCATTAAGGTAAAAATCAAGACTAATTATTTATTCAATTTCTCTCCTATACCTAAAAATTTAAACAATTTATTTATTTTGACCAAGTTTTTAGAAATCCTAATCATGATTTTCCTAATCCTTAAAACTAACTTAGGTTTCTTTCAAAAAATAAGTCAAAATACTGTTCTTTTTATAACATTTTTTTTTTAATTTTAGCAAATTTTGTCAAATTTTGTTAGTGTCTACCTATGTTAGTATGTTAGTAAAGCCCACCCCCACACTTATCTCATGCATTGTCCTCAATGTATGAATGAATGCATATATGCATGAAACAGAACAAGGGAAGGCGGAAGTTACCTTAGGGTGGTGGTTCCGGAGGTGGTCTAATTGGTCCACGAAATGCGGCCCAATCAAGATAACAAATAATTTGGTGGAACCCACCAGAAACTTTCCTTACATAACCCACTAAAATATATGTATAATCAATTTTTAGTATTTTCACCCCATCAAATTTCCAAATTTCATAATATATTTCAGAGTTAATTGTCTCAACCTCCTTGTCCCAAAATGGAGTATGAAAGGATGGAATTATTGACTTGGACATTATAGGTGCGGGAACGAATACCGACTCAGGGAAAATGCTCAAATCAAGTAAGGGCTCAGGAGTCGGGCTAGGTTCAAGAATTGGGTCCAAGTCAAGAAATTGAAACTCAAGTCCACAATCTTCTTCCCACAATGGAATGTGACCTAATATGGATGATATCTCTTTACTTCCAATATTAAGGAATTCTAGCTCATCGCCATACAATTCTTCAAAACTAAGGTCAACATCTTCCGTCAGAATTGTACAATCAGTTTCAGAAGTAAAGAGATTGTGAGAATCAAGGTCATGTTCAAGTTCTAATTCGGGAAAGGGAAAACTTGCCAAGTTATCAGAATTTGAAGTTTCGGCAAGTTCACATGATGGTACTGAATTAGAATCTTGTTGTCCAAAGCAACTTAGTTCGTCTGCTTTAAAAGAGTGGTCAGCGATATCAGAATCAGCCGGACGGTTAGAACGTAAGCATTGAACCATCAAATCAATATCATGATCACGGGCTAATTTAGCCTCGGTCATGGCAGCTAGCATCCCTTCATAGTCGATAGGTGCTTCTTGTTGAAAATAGGAAGGGTAATCTTGATAAAGTTGTGAGTCGGTGGACTCACGTATCATCATGTCTAAAATTGATGGTGAATTTGCTTGGACTTATTTATACTCATCATTTCCAAGATAGATGGATTTCTATTCTGAATGGGTGGATCTGAGTATGAATTTTGGGAAGAATGTGGACTAGATGGATATGGAGGACAATTTGGTTGAGAATTAGACTCGGGGGACTCGAAACCCCATGAACTCTGTGACGAGTTGAAATTATTATGAAAATTATAGTCATAAGATGGGGGGTATGGGTTATATTCATTCGGATAAGACCATTCCGGCACACTAGATTGGTCAAAGTTAGGGTATGCCGGGTTGGTAATATCCGAATAATAGTTAGGGGTGTAATATGGATTAAAATTGGAATTATTCTTATATGCCATATCACACCAACACAAACACAACAAACAAAAAAAACAAACAAAAAAGAAAAATTTCTAACCTAAGTTAGGGTAGACCTAGACCTAGACGACTCCTAACTGGTTAGACTGTCCACGGGAGGTAGGGTGTAGACTTTGACCACAAGTTAATCAGCCAGGTCGGGGCAAGAGTGGTGGGAGGTTTTCCGTCAAAGACGTTCCTTAATTAAATAACCACCACACTTCGGGCTTTCGGCCCTCAATCCCCTTCCTAGACACTGATTTGGCAGGAGTCAACTTCCAACACTGTTCCTCCTTAGGATAATCTCCTATTGAGTCCGAGATGTCCCTAGGGCCAACGTCTACTAATTTTTATGTTAGGCTTGGGTTAGTGAGTGCTCGGGATATGATTTTTGGGCTAAGGAAGGGTGATGAAATTCCCACCTTATCTTATTTATAGGTTATGCCCTTAAGATGAATTAGTGCAAGTGTACAAGATAAATAGATAAGAATCACTCAAAGCAGAAAATCAACCAAGAGATGAATCCTATTCTACATGCAATGCGTACGTACCTTGCGTCTCCAGCACTCTTCAACAGTAAATTAAAGTAATTGAAAAGACACGTGCCTAATATGCAAATGTCTAATCAACTTTTAACGATTACAACCAATTTTTACTGTTGACTTTATTAAGCAGGTATAGGGTGAATAATACAGGAAATTAAGTAATGCAGCAGAATTATTTTGCAGAATCAGATACCCTGCAGAAAACTGATCAGTAGTACTCTCCTCTTTGCCGCAGATCCGCGGCTTTGGCCGCGTTTCTGCGGCAATTTGGAGGGATCCTGGGCTCTGCTTTCGAGAGCAGGGGCCCAGGTCCACTTATATGTCACTGCAATTGCAAAGTTCCTGTTTCTTCACCTGTAACCTGCAACAGAGAAGAATAAAGAATTAGTTAATAAAAAATATTTTTTATTAGAGAATAACTTACCGTCCCTCCCCGGCAACGGCGCCAATTTGTTGACTGATTTTTCCTGCACACAAAAATTAGAATATTAGATTAAGAATAGATCGTGCGAGGAATCAGTTCTAATCCGCGGTAGCAAGGCTATGCGGGTCGTGATCCTCAGGGAGGGACTGCGATGGAAGCGTTAAGCAAGTTTCTCTAAAAATTTATCTTTTTAGTTATTTTGTTAGTCACGATGGTATTTACAATGGGTGGTATTTACAGTGAAGTGGAAAAGAAGAATTTAGGAAGATGTGGATCTAAACTAAAGGAAGAAAAGAAAGAAAGATTACCTCTTCAGTCTGCTTACCGTTTGAACCGTTGCGATGATTTACCTTTTCTTAGAAGGCGTACAAGCATGGCATATAGGATCGTCCGCCTTCTTAACTATGGAATAAAAAGCAACTAGGGAATAAAAAGCAACTATGAAGACCTGTTCATCGCCATAGGCCATCAAGGTTCCTTCTTCGGCTAGGTATTCTCGAAGCAGTTGGATCTCACGGTGGGCAAGACATTAGAGAAAGAAACAATGTCATAAACCAAAAATAGAAAAACAATGATAGACAAAGATAGAGACACAATAAAACATAAAAATAACAAAACAAGCTTTGATTTGATTTAAACAATGGAGGAAAATTTACAACTTACACCGGCTGTCACCATCGGTACAAGAGGATCCCTTCCTCCATGAATGCAACATCTCCTCTCAGCTTTCACAAAAAGAAAATAAAAATTTACAATGGAATCTAACCTAAAACCTAAAAACCCTAGCTTTTGGCCCTTTGCTGGACGCTGGACACCCTTTGCGTTGCACTGCAGGTGATATTTATAGGTGCAGAAGGCTACAGAGTCCTGGATGAACTTGCCCACGAAATCTGGTACTCTGAATCATCTACTTTGCCGCGGAAACGCCGCGGAAACGCGGCACTTTAGTGGCTTCTGGCCGCGCGCTTTGGCGCGTGGCCTCTCCTGGTCCGTCCATCTGGGATTTTCCTTCTGGAAATTGAATCCTGGCTCTTAATCTTTGGATTTGGATATAACTTGGGAATCAAGTTACCTAGATCCCAAATCTTTTCCGCGAATTTTCCTTCTCTTCTTTTAGCTTTTATCCTATCCTGCAAGTGTTTAGGGTTGAATAGAAGTCTATCCTTCCCTCTTCTTTGTATTTGCAACTTTGGCCCTTGTGTATTTGCAATTTTGACAATTGATATTTGCACTTTTACACCTGGGCTTCAAACATGGGCTTGGATCTGGGCTTTTGGGCTCTTTAAGCTTTATTTATTGTAAAAATAAGAATTCGAGGCCTGCACACAATAAATTACAAATTATTAATAAATGTGCAGAATTATATAAATAAATATGAAAATGTGACGGTAAATATGATGATAAAAATGCACTTTTCACTACCAATCAGCGAGCTAGAGAGCTTGCGATGTGTACGGGACTAGAGAGTCCGATGGCTTGTAGGTGTTGCGGCACCGAGGAGAGATCCAGTGGGATCTTGCATAGTTGAAATTTCGTGTGTCGAAGGCGGGGATATAGAGCAAGTGTGCTCGAACCTCGAAACAAACCCTTTGTATTTGCGATTGCTCTCTCTCTCTCTCTCTCTTTGTCTCTTATTTATATCTTGCATTACTTATCTTGTCTTTACCTTTATATGCATGATATATTCCTTGTGCTCATATTGATATATATACTTGCGTGGGATTGTTGCTAACACTTGTATTCAACCAAGAGAGCCAACGCGGCACCTCAACCCATTCAAGGGGAATCTAGAGGAGTTTGTCCAGAGCCTTTCACAGGGAATTCGGCAACACTCTTGTGTTATACATAGTGTTTAGTGTAAAAGTTTTAATTAGGTCATAATTGTTGTTAGCTTCCGCATTATTTGCATCATTTAGGCATTAAGTGACCATTAGATTAGCCTTCACCTATTCACCCCCCCTCTAGGTGAACCTACAATTGGTATCAGAGCTTGGTACTCTGATTTTAGGTCTAACAACCTAAAGTAAAAGATCCTCATTTTTAGGCTAATCACAATATTTTTGTACACACACCATGGACTTCATGTCACCACCCATGTTTGACATAGTTAACATCCATATATGGAAGGTGAAGATGTCCTTGTACCTCAAAGCCTTAGGTTATCATGTCTATCTTGCCACTACTAATAATGCATATTGTTTAGATGGTAAGAATATTGAGGCTAATACAAAAGCCCTACATGCTTTAAAGTCTACCCTAGATAATGTTTATTTATCTAGAGTTGCTAACATTGATTTGGCTTTTGTAGTGTGGAACACCCTCCTCTCCTTTGGCGAAAAAGAACAATATTATGCCGGGAGCGATTCGGATGTTTGAAGCGACACCTCCAACAAGTGCTATATGGTCCAAGGGGATAACCCCCTTGAGGTAACTTCCGAATCCGAGGATGAGGATAATAACATGTCATATGAAGAGCTCTCTACATTTTGTCAATTATTGCTTAATAAATATGACATGATTAAAAAGGAAAACAAAAATTTGAAAAAGAATATTGCTTGCTTGCATAAAGAACAAGATTCTTTTAAATCTAACATTGCATGTTTAGAAAAAGAAAATAATATTTTGAAAAATGAGAATGTTTCCTTGCTTGCAAAATTGAATGATTTATGTGAAGGAAACACTATTTTGAAAAATAAAGTTGATTTGGTGGAAAAACAAAAAGAAGTCTTTTTTCAAGAAAATAAATCTTTGAAAAGAAAAATTTGTGAAAAAGAAAAAGATTTTGTTTCGAAAAAGAAAAAGAAAAATGATCATATATCTCACCATGCTTTACATGCCACCACTAGTGAGATTAATGTTTTGAAAAATAAAATGAATAATTTGAGTTCATCTTTGAACTCTTGTGCATTCAATCACACTAGATTGGAGTCTATGTTTTCTAAGAAACAAACTCCATCCATTCATGCACATCATCATGCTTATGTTGCACAACATGATCACACTCCTACACATAAGCATACTAAGGTGTACGTATGTACACATTGTGGCCGCAAAGGCCATTTAGCAAAATATTGTTATGATAGATTAGATCATTTTAATTTTGCTAAGAATAAGAATTTTTTGGTGCCTTACAACAAGACTAACCCCCAAGGACCCAAGAAAAAATGGGTACCAAAACCCCACCCCATGTTTTTGATGTAGGTGAGGGATCTCTCAAGACGTGAGAGATTTGGTGCCTTGGTAGTGGATGCAATGGACTTGATGGACATACTTTTGGATGCATCGCTATCAAGGAGTTTTGGTGGAAAGGCCACCATGATTGGAGCTTTGGAGTTGGTAACAATTTCTAAACTCCTATTTTTATGTACATGCTTTTAATTTCATGTATCATATAGCATGTTCATATTTTTATGTGCTTCATGTGGTATTTACATGCTTAGATGTAGAATGTGTCAAACTTGCTTGTATACATATACAAATAGTGAATTACAATTGATTCATACATAATTGAACTTCATGCTCATTTGTACCCACTATATGCATATGTATAGACTAGTTTTGATGATTCTCTTTTATACATGTTTTACAAATTTTTATACTTTACTTCATGTATAGGTATTATTAATTCAAATCTAATAAATATACATGTATACCCGTGAGTCTCTTGCCTTCATGCAAACATTATTAATAGACTCTTTTATGTTTGGGATATGTATGTGTATTGTTAGGATTGGATTAATCATACATATACCATGAAGATTAGTGTTTTTGATGAAAAATGATTTTTCGTGTGAATTATGAGCCTCATTGACTATTTTCATAAAAATGTTATTTACATGATCATTTAACACTCATACTTTTATTAAAAATATTTTGAGCCTTATAGACCATGAGTGCTTAAATTTTTATGTATCTAGTTTTGTTTATGAAAAATATAAGATTTGATATATTGAAGGATTTTTAACTAGTTTTTCAAAAATAATTTATACTAGTTATTTATTCTTCAAATAATTTTTGAGATTGACACATGATTAGATTTTTCTCAAAATTTGATGCTTCATGTATTGAATATTAGTTTAAATGTTAGTTTTATCAACACTAGAATTTATACTTGAACATTTCGTAGGTCACAAATAAATCTATTTATAATTGTGCTTGAACGCTTATTTGAACCCATGAAATGTGCTTGTATTGCTTAGTTTTGATGATACATACATTTTTAAACTTGTATTCCCACTTTTTAGATTTGTGTTATGATCATGTGTTTTCATTTCATGTATATGTGTATTTTGTCAAACTTTAAGATATACATGTATACCTCTTGAGTCATTTGCCTTTAATGCAAATCTATTTATATGGACTCAATTGTGTTTAAGGGATATGTATGTATACTTCTTGTGTTGTCAAAACATACATATACCTTGAAATTTTTTTAAGAAAAATGAATGAAAAAAATTTGTGATGATTTTCATGTTTTAAAATTTATGATTAAAGGAATATTGAGCTTTATTGATATTTTTCATGATACCATGTTCCACATAACACTAGTGCACTCACCTCTTTTGAAAATTTATGGACTTTATGGATATTAGAGTGTTTTTAGTGCCATGTGATTTACTTGTGTTTCATGAGAAATATTTTACCTTATTCCTTACTTGAAGGATTCTTAACTAGTTTATCAAAAATTATTTTAACTAGTTGCTTGTTCTTCATTTGGTAGTGTTTTTCAAACTAAGCTTATTTTTCAAATCTATTTTTGAAAACCCCTACCATCAATGGGAGGATGGATGGGCGATTATGCCTTGTATGCCTCATTGAAAATCTTTTACCTTGTGCATATGAAGGGTGGTAGGTTATGAGTTATACACTTGATCTTATTGTTATGTCAATTGGTATCTTTGAATCGTTTCAATTGGTATCAATATGAACTTATTTTGTATATACTCATATTTTGTTTTCTTATATATGTATGTATCAATTTCAATTGGTATACTCATTTCATACATATATATATGATTTCCATGTGCTTAACTTTCAATTGGCTCACATTTTAAAAGCACAAAGTTTATGATGAAAAATAAAAATTTTTGATCATTATGTTTACTATTGATATCAAAATGCTTCAACTTCATATTTGTTAAATGTCAATTGGTATCAATATGTTTACAAAATGATTACTTTCAATTTGGTATCTTAAAATTTGTTTGTTTTTACAAAAACTCTGATACCTTTAAAAATTTTGTTTTAAAAAAATTAAAAAAACATTTTGTTGACTTGTATTTCTTATATGCAAGGAGACCTTAACATCTCTCTTACATATAGATTCATGTTGAGTATATTATAAATTGAGGAGCTTGACAACTCTTCTTTATATGATATACGTGTGTAGGGGGAGCTTCACATCTCCTCTTATGCATTACATAATATGTGTTATGTGAATTGGGGCTTGTCATCCCTTTTCATGTAATGCATATGTGTAGGGAAGCTAACTTAGCATCTTCCTCTTCATGAATGTATATCGCATATAAATCTTTATTGATTGATTTGTTTTAACCCTTTTGATCTCTTTGTTTATGACAAAAAGGGGGAAAAAAATTTGTTTGATTTGATTTTACTTTGAACCCTTTGTTGATGATTGACAAAAAGGGGGAGAAGTATTTGAGTTTATATGCACGTTTTCATTGCTTAAGGGGAAGGAGTATTTGTCTTCCTTATTAATTATGCGTATATGTTTTGTATTGCAACTAGAAGAAAAAGATTTTGATTTATGCTTGTTGCATGTTTTATCTCCATACTTGCATACATACTCATGTGCCTCATTGCCATATCTATTATTTCTTGTGATGCATGAGTTAAGGGGGAGCTTCTTTGGAGCTTTACTTTAATCCATGCATATATAACTCCATGAGTTTTGTCATCATCAAAAAGGGGGAGATTGTTGGCCCAAAGGCCTTTCACCCTAGTTTTGATGATGATCAACTCATGAAGTTATGTTTACTAATGATTTTGTGTTTAATTAGTGACAGATTCATTATCAAGATCTTAGTAGGTGCATAGCTCAACAAAGGATAAAATGTCAAGATTTGGAGCTAGCACGGTGTGATCTAAGGAACTTTGGATCAAGCTTGGACCAAGTCAAGAAGATGAGAAGCCTTCAAGTGAAGACTTCAAGAAGATGAAGACTTGTGTCTAGGTATAAGATTTTGTTTTTGTTTTAGTTAAAAATGTAAAGGATAGAATAGTGGTGGATTGCTCAAATACATATACACACACACACTCTTGATTTAGTTTGTTTTAGAAAAGAATTTTAACCAAAAACCAAACATGTATTCAAGTGAAGATTTCAAGTGTTTTGTTCATTTTTGGTGTTTCTCATATACTTATCTTTTAACCAAAACCAAGTTTATGCTTATTGTCAAAAATATAGATATTTCATCTTGATTGTGTAGTGGATCATATCCATACACACTATGCTTTAAAAGTATATCTTGTTTTTGTATTTGATGAAGATTTGGAAAAACATGTTTTAGAAAAATCAAAGTTTGATAAAAATACAAGTGTTTGTTTTTGATAAAATTTACAAGACTCAAAAATGAATTGATATGATTGATATATGTCTTGGAATTTTTATCACTTGTTTGTGTTTTAATATAAAATGATAAAACAAGTTTTGTGATTTTTTAGAAGTGTTAAAAAGATTTTTATAAAATATTTTTCCAAGTTTTCTAACCCAGTTTTCAGTCCAGGCTTCAATCAGTCGACTAAGTCAACTGACCTAGTCGACTTGGCTGAAGTCGGTCGACCGGGCCGGTCGACCGACGTGCACAAATCTGTGCACGTTTGAAACCCTGGGACGGTCGACCGGGCCGGTCGACCGGACTGAGAGCAGTGCTCTCTGTTTGTTTGGGTCGACCGGGCCGGTTGACCGCAGCTGCAACGGTCAGAAATCCGACCGTTAGCGGTCGACCGCGCCGGTCGACCGCGCCGGTCAACCAGCAGCACTGACAGACCCCAACGGCTATATTTTTCTGGCCTATAAATTTGGGGGTTTTGTCATTGTTTTATAACAAGATTTTGGAGACCCTTCGAGCCAGTTTTTCCCACTCCATTAAAAGAGTTTTCTCCACATATTTGAGTGCTAATACTTCCAATCAAAAGGGAAGATTTTATCAAGAGTGTAAAAGAGATTGTCTTGAGTTTTTCACCAAAGATTCTTTCCTTGTTTTCTCACACATACACTTGAGCATCCATTGGCTATTCATTCTATAGGGAGTGCTATTGTGAGAGGATTTTAGGTGATCAAGAGTTGTGATCACCAAAGTTCTACTTTGTTCCTTTAAGGAGGCGAGCAAGTGTGCTCGCGGTGGTTTAGAGTTCTTGTGAGAACTCGGTGGTTTGAGGTGCGGCCTCGGCGAGCTAGAGAGCTTGCGGTGTGTACGGGACTAGAGAGTCCGAGGGCTTGTAGGTGTTGCGGCACCGAGGAGAGATCCCGTGGGATCTTGCATAGTGGAAATCCTTCGTGTGTCGAAGGCAGGGATGTAGAGCAAGTGTGCTCGAACCTCGAAACAAACCCTTTGTGTTTGCGATTGCTCTCTCTCTCTTTGTCTCTTATTTATATCTTGCATTACTTATCTTGTCTTTACCTTTATATGCATGATATATTCCTTGTGCTCATATTGATATATATATACTTGCGTGGGATTGTTGCTAACACTTGTATTCAACCAAGAGAGCCAACGCGGTACCTCAACCCATTCAAGGGGAATCTAGAGGAGTTTGTCCAGAGCCCTTCACGGGGAATTCGGCAACACTCTTGTGTTATACATAGTGTTTAGTGTAAAAGTTTTAATTAGGTCATAATTGTTGTTAGCTTCCGCATTATTTGCATCATTTAGGCATTAAGTGACCATTAGATTAGCCTTCACCTATTCACCCCCCTCTAGGTGAACCTACATGTTATCTATCTCTTGTTTTTTCTGTCGTCCCCCCTCCTCATAGCGGCGGGGCTATTTATAGAGGTTTCAGGGGTGAACGTGCTCCCTAAAAATGCTCCACAATGAGGGGCTAACTTCACCGCTTTGTGGGTGGTGACTGGCCCCATAACCAGGGCGGTTATAACCGAGACGTGGGCCTTGGACCCTCGCGCCCTGAGGTTGAGATGCGGGTGTCGAGCCCTCGCGCCTTGAGGTTGAGACGCGGGTGTTGAGCCCTCACGCCTTGATGTTGAGACGCGGATGGTGAGCCCATGCGCCTTGAGGTTGAGACGCGGGTGTCGAGCCCTCGCGCCTTGAGGCTGAGACGCGGGTGTCGAGCCCTCGCGCCTTGATGCTGAGACGCGGATGGTGAGCCCACGCGCCTAGATGTTGAGACGCGGGTGTTGAGCCCACGTGCCTTGATGTTGAGACGCGGGTGTTGAGCCCTCACGCCTTGATGTTGAGACGCGGATGGTGAGCCCATGCGCCTAGATGCTGAGACGCAGATGGCCATCATTAGTCCTGCGTCTAAAACCTGAAACTCTGCCTTTTTAATGGCTTGATTTTTAGACAGCCTACAGATGGTAGAATCCCTTGTCATTGAATTCAATCAAGAAAAGTTTGAGGAATTCCTTTCCTCAGGCTCCGCCAGTCCCAAGGCAATGCGACAATGTCACAAAGTCTCTTCAGAGGCTCGTTCTAGAATCTCTTCGGAGATTACTCCTAAAGTGGCCCGCACCACTGCTCACAACGCAAGCAGTGCCACTTCTGAAGAAGTTTTGGAAGCCTCTCATGCAGCCCATGCAGCCCGCATTAACATCTCTCAAGAAACCCGTAGGGCCAGTGCGTCGGTGCACGATCAAAGTGATGGTGAAGATCAATTTTGCTGTCCTTCTCTTTCTAAACTCTGCAATTTCAGCTTGTCGGGGGTTCCTAACAACTCTTGTGACTCAACCGGAGTGCTGAATGTGATGAAGGCATCGCGCATATTGACAACAAATTGAAGATTCTATAGAAGTCATCTGTTTTGCAAATTCAAAATGCGAGGTTCACCCCTACGTCCCTCTTAGGCAACACGAGATCTGCATCCAATGCGAGACCCGTGTCCTATTTATCCCAAAATGCGAGACTCGCATTCTACTAGCTTCAGAACATGAGTCCCACGTTTTGGTCCTAAACGTGAATCTCATGTTCTGAGGTAAACTCAGCCAACGCTATAAGCTTGCGTTCCTACTTCAAAATGTGAGACTTGCGTTCTGCCTGCTTCAGAGCGTGACTCCCATGTTTTTAACTCTAAACGCGATGATAGAATTTCAACACAATGTGAGGTCCGTGTTTCAACAAAGAAACACGAGATCCACATTCAGAATGGCATATCTTCAAGCCATATAAATCTAAGAAGCCCTTGCCCTTAAGGGTTTGAGGCTAGTTCCTCTGACGTTCCCTCAATGAACCTGAGAAACTGCCTGACAAAGAAGAAGAGCGTCCATTAAATCGTCCCTTGATATCACTGTGAGCAACTCATCTCAATTGTACTCTCTGACTGCCATTACGGCTTTCAGATAAATAAACCTTTGGTTTTTAGCCAGTTGTCAGCGGCTTTAAACCCAAACAAGAGACGATGATCTCGGAAAAAGAAATCATTCTCCGACATCGAGTACCCAAAAGTGATAGCAAATATGGTAGAGCCGAGTTCCACACCAAGTAAGTTCAAAGGGAAGCAACTGGTTGTTAGTTCAAAGGAGTCGGATGCTGAGTGGTCTCTAAGTTTGAAGGATGTTCTTGTCGAACCTGAAGGGGTCTACCGACGCACTCAGACCCGCACGGGAATAATTGCCCCAGTTGATTATAGTCTATTGGCCAGGGAGATTGAGGTAAATGATGAGAACACTGTCATTATCAAATGTCGGTCTTCAAATTCTAGTTTAGAGACAACTGCCTTTGCTTATATGGTGGGAACTCTAGAGGAGGTGGCCAAATGATTTGAAGAGCAGACCCGAGTCCAAAGGGAACAATTTGATATAATTCAAACTCAGTAAGAATCTATCAACACCCTTAAAAAAATGCTATCACAACTACCTAATGACAAAAAAAACCCGAAAGGTAAAACCCTTCGAAGAAGTCCAAAGACAAACAGAAGGAAGGGGAGAACTCATCTTCTGCAAATACTAGGAGTGAAAAGTATTCCAACTCTGAGCCAAGCAAATCTTCATTGAAGAGGAGGATAACTGATCGGTCACTGATATAGCATAATTATTATCATATTCTCATACTTGTTATATAATAAACTCTGCTTTTAATTCTAATTATTGTTTAATTTATTCGCAGGCCCATAGCTAAAGGAAAGAAAAGAGAAACGAGCCCAAAGCCCATCAAAATTCTGATTTAATTCAAAATTAATTTAAAATCAGAAAATCAGGGCAGATCGAGGCAAATCAGATCGGCTAAAAATCAGTTAGAAGAAATCCCTACAAATTAATTAGTTAAAGTCAAAGATCAAAGGCCGTTTCGTCAAATCTAGAAGCTAAAACAGAAAATCCAGAACCAGATAACAAAAATCGCTGAACTAGGAGCTGTACCCTTCGGGTGTGGTGATTAGTCTACGATTATGCATTATTATATCGCATTCTCTCACAGATTTATGAATAAAATTGTCGTCTAAATCGTGTTTTGGTCTTTATTGCAGGTAAATCCAAAGTTCAAGGGCAAAGGGGTAATAAGAGCCTAATTAAACCTCTTTAATGATAATTAATCCCGCATTACTTGGAGGCCAAGCCAAGGATTATCTAGAAGATTCATTGAACCTAGCCTCCTGCACGTGTCAGACGAATATTCGGGCGAAATTACCAGAAACAGCATATACCCTGCATATTCTCGAAGCCAGATGAAGCCACGGACCAAAACCAGGGACCTAAGTCCCTGGTATTGCCGCGGATCCGCGGCAATCCTTGCGGATCCGTGGCAAAGCAGTGGAGCCACGCGTCGATTTTTGACGCGTGGCCCCGTCTCGTCTTCCAGAGCCTTCTGATGCCTATATATACCCCTGCCTCTGGCCAAAATGCGAGGAGTCTTTGTTTTTAGGAGTAGGTCTAGATTTTAGTGTAGTGTAGGTGAGTGTTTTTCATTTCTTGTATTTTCATTTCTTTTTCTTAGATCATTGTAGTAGGGCTGAGTGATTTCTAGAGAGAGAAAGCAAGGGATTGATGTAATAGAGAGTGACACTCTATGTAAAGATGCCTCCTTTCTCTTCCATTGTAATCTCCTTCACCTTCTACATGATTTCTTGCTAGTTTTTCTTCTCATGGCAATCTAACTACTAACCACTAACCATCTAACCACTTACTTGATAATCCACATGAATCGGGTTGCCTCTACAAGGCCTTGTTCTTGCAAGAGCCATTGATGGCCAAAGATGATGGGTTCTAACATCTAACTTGCTAACTTGCTAACTTGCTAACCAAGCTAACTCTCTTTTATTTCATGCTCTTTTATTTCATGCTAGTAGTGTAATGAGTGATGCTTGTAATAGCTTGTTCTTGTTGCAATGTTTTGTTTGTTATGAACCATCCATGAGCCATGCTTTGTATCGTCTCTTTGAAGCCAAGGATTGTGATGGCCGAGGATCTAAATGTGAGGCAACTATCTCGAAGAGGTTAGTATGGTTAGTGGAGTACTTAGTAGTTAGTAGCCATGAGTTTTCTTTTACTTTGTTTTAGAAATCGTTTTCAAGCACCTCTTCTTATTTTCTTATCGACGTTTTCATCGCCTTCTGAAAAATACCTAGAGGGGGGTGAATAGGTGTAATTGCTAATCTAATGATTCTTTTTAAAACTAAGTATGATGAATGATGCAACGATCTCTCAAAACAAGACTAAGAGCCGAATACCCCGTGAGAGGTTCTGAACTCCTTCCTCCCAATTCCCCTTGAATGGGTTAGAGGTGCGCAATGCAACCTTGTTGTATGAGAATTGATCGAATCAAGTATGAATAAAATGCAATGATGGAATGAAAAGTGAGATGCACGCAATATATCACAAGTATCACAAGCTTGAAGTAATAGCACAAAGAAAGAAACAAGATCACAAGCAAGTAATTTAAAGCAATATAGTGCAAGAGAAATTTAAAGCAAGAATTGACACAAGGCAATCGCAAACACAAGATATTTTTTCGAGGTTCGAGCCACCGCTCTACTCCCCGCCTTCACCTCCGTGAAGGATTTCCACTATCCACCGAGGACGATTACAATGGTCTACCGAAGACCCGAGCACCGAGCTCCACCAAGTACAATAGCCTCTACCGAAGAGGTGTCTCCACAAGAACAAGAAGAAGAACAAGAGTGATCACAACAAGATCACCAAACTCTTTTACAACACTCTCACTCTTTTTACAACTTCACTATAGAGGGATTTTTTGGCTCTATGGAGTGTAGTGAGAAAACTTCAGTTGTAGAGTGATATTAGCAATCAAACACAACTGAAAAACAAGCTAAAAAAGAATTGGAATTGAATTGCTCAAACAAATTTTTCTTCTCTTTTGAAAACAATGAAAAACTAGAGGATTTTTCTAAGTGAATAATGAGGACCTATTTCCCTCTATTTATAGGGAGAGAATAGGTTAAAACCATTTTCTTTACACCTAATTTGACCTGAAAAAGGTCTCCAACAACTCTCAAAAAGTCTGTTAAAACAGAAAATAAAAACAGTTTTCAGAATTGCACCAAAAAGGAAAGAGCCGTTGGGCTTTTGCAGGCTTGGCGGTCGACCGGGCCGGTCGACTGTCGCCTTGTTGTGAAAGACCCGTTGGTCTCCGGTCGACCGTCCGGTCGACCGTTATTTTTGACAAAACTCAGTTTCCTTCTCTCGGTCGACCGGGCAGTCGACCGAGAAAACCCGAGAGCAAACTATTAACAGTCGGGTCGACCGGCCGGTCGACCGACAGACATGCGCAGACCGTGCATGTCCTGACACAGGCGCCGGTCGACCGGGCGGTCGGCCGGACTTGCCTAAAACAGAAAAACTGGCAGTTTTTTTGAAGTTGGAAATATTTGTAAAAATATTTTGAAATACTTACAACTAAGTATTATGCAAGAAATAGTCTATACACATGTTTTAAACAAGATTTTCAAAATGTAACAAGTTGGATACATGTATATATAAACTAAGGCATAAAGCTTAGAAACAAACGTTTTTTTTTAAAACATAGGATTTGTAAAGAATAATGTGTGTGTGTATCATAGAGCCAAATATCCTACACTCAAACTTTAACATTCTATTCTTACAATGTTCTAGGGACTTCAAGACTTCAAGAGGGGCTATCTCCACATGATCTTCAATTTTGCATCTTGAGCCCAAATTGAGTTGTCTTGAGTCCAAAGCACCTTCCTTTAGGGAGGAAGACATCTATTTGAGATAGAAACCTGAAACACACTTAAACAACAATTGATATTAATACAAATAACTAATATGTTTTGTAATCATCAAAACACACTAAAAACGGGTGATTGTAACCTTGGACCAACAATCTCCCCCTTTTTGATGATGACAAAACATATGAGTTATTTAAACAAAAATGGAAGAAGAGCTTGGAAAGCTCCCCCTCAAACAATGCTATGTATATATCAAGAATATGAAAAGTTATGTAAACACACATAAAGCATTGAAAAATATCAACACAATAATTTTTGTCATAGAACTCAAAGTAATGAACAAAATTATCTATCTTTTTCTCCCAAAACTCAAGTAAATAAACAAACTCATTTCTTTTTCTCCCCCTTTTTGTCATACATCAAAAAGGGTTAAAAACAAAACAAACAAAACAAAATCAAAGCAAAATAGAAATATTTTAAGAATCTATCATGCAAACATTCAACTCACCACAAATAAATGAAAATCTAGCATAATCTAGAGGTTTAGTGAAAATATCGGCAAGTTGAAAATCGGTAGAAACATAGTCAATGTCAATATCACCTTTCTCATAATGATCTCTAAGAAAGTGATACCTAATGTCAATGTGTTTGGTTTTACTATGTTGATTTGCATTCTTTGTCATGTGAATAGTACTAGTATTATCACAAAATATTTTAACATGATCAAAGTGTAAATCATAGTCAAGGAGAGTATGTTTCATCCAAAGAATGCACAACAAGCCCCGGCCGCAACATACTCCGCCTCGGCGGTTGAAAGGGCTACCGAATTTTGCTTTTTGGAAGACCAAGATACAAGACAATTACCTAAGAATTGACATGTTCCACTTGTGATCTTCCTATCTACCCTACAACCCGCGTAGTCGGCATCCAAAAAACTCGTCATTGAAAATTGGCCGGTTTTCGGATACCACAAACCCATTTCAAAAGTGCCCTTAAGGTATCTAATTATGCGTTTAACCGCAATTATGTGAGACTCTTTAGGACAAGATTGAAAACGTGCACAAAGACAAACGGAAAACATAATATCCGGCCTACTAGCCGTCAAATACAATAAACTACCAATCATGCTACGATAAAGCTTAATGTCTACACTTTTACCTTGTTCATCCTTATCAAGCTTGGTGGTTGTTGCCATGGGAGTTTTGCTTACTTTAGATTCTTCAAGCCTGAACCTTTTGATTAATTCCTTTGTGTACTTGGCTTGATTGATGAAGATCCCATCCTTCCTTTGCTTGATTTGGAGTCCAAAGAAATAGTTGAGTTCCCCCATCATAGCCATTTCAAATTCTTCCTTCATGCATGATTCAAAAGCTTGGCAAAGAGATTCATTAGTAGAACCAAAAATAATGTCATCAACATAAATTTGCACAATAAGAATATCTTTTTCTACATGTTTTGTAAACAAAGTTGTGTCAATTTTACCTTTCTTAAAACCATTTGAAATTAAAAATGAAGAAAGTCTTTCATACCAAGCCCTTGGGGCTTGTTTTAAACCATAAAGAGCTTTATCTAATTTAAACACAAAATCCGGATGTGTATGATCAACAAACCCGGGGGTTGTTCAACATACACCTCCTCTTCAATAAAACCATTTAGAAAAGCACTTTTAACATCCATTTGAAATAATTTAAAATCTTTATATGAGGCAAATGCTAGTGTCATCCGTATGGCTTCAAGCCGTGCTACGAGTGCAAAGGTTTCTTCAAAATCGATTCCTTCGATTTGAGTGTAACCTTAGGCAACTAACCTAGCTTTATTCCTAACAACGTTACCCGATTCATCCAACTTGTTCTTAAAGATCCACTTAGTACCAATTGTTGGTCTATCGTGGGGCCTAGGAACAAGGTGCCAAACTTGGTTGCGCTCAAATTGATTGAGTTCCTCTTGCATGGCTAGCAACCAATATGAATCGGTCTCGGCTTCGAGGACGTTCTTGGGTTCAACATGAGAAATGAATGCATAGTGACCACAATAATCATGAAGTTTAGAGCGAGTGGTTACCCCTTTTGATACTTCACCTATGACGAGGTCCTTGGGATGATGAGGATTGTATCTCCAATCCTTTGGAAGTTGTTGAGTTGGCTCCACTTCAATTGATTGAATTTCGTTTCCTTGAGCCTCTTTTACTTTAGCTTCACTTCCTTCATCATCCTTTGGTTTGTCTCCCATAGTAGGTGTATCCTCCAAGGTCACTTTCTCCAAGTCTTCATCCAATGCATCTATTTCTACAACATTCTTAACAAACAAGTTAGATTCTTCAAACTTAACATGTATAGATTCCTCAATAGTCAAAGATGATCTATTGAAGATTCTATAAGCCTGCTAGTGCTAGAATAACCCACAAAAATAGCCTCATAAGATTTAGCATCAAATTTCCTAAATTATCTTTTGTATTTAAAACAAAACATTTGCATCCAAAAACCTTGAAATATGAAACATTTGGTTTTCTAGAAAAGTATATTTCAAAAGAAGTTTTTGAAGTATTTTTACACAAGAAAACACGATTTGATATATAGCATGATGTATTAACGGCCTCGGCCCACAAATAATGTGGTAGACCATATTCACTTAGCATTGTCCTAGCCATCTCTTGCAAAGTTCGATTTTTCCGTTCAACTACTCCATTTTGTTGTGGAGTTCTAGGACAAGAAAGTTCATGCTTTATTCCATGTTCTTCACAAAAAGTGGTAAAGGGTAGGTTAATGAATTCACCTCCTCTATCACTTCTTATCCTTAAAATTGAAACATCTTTTTCTTTTTCAACTCTTTTCTTAAAAGATTGGAAATATGAAAATGCTTGATTTTGCGTTCAAGAAAGAAAACCCAAGTAAATCGTGAAAAGTCATCAACCAAAACAAATGCAAATCTATTCCCACTTAGACTTTTGGTTTGTTGTAGGGCCAAAAAGATCCATATGGATTAACTCCAAAGGATGTGATGTCATGATATCCTTAATTGACTTGAAAGAAGACTTAGTTTGTTTCCCAAATTGACATGCGTCACAAACTCGGTCCTTTTCAAAATTCAAACAAGGAATACCTTTCACCATTTCCTTTGTATTTAATCTAGATATGTGGTCAAATGAAATGTGGCCTAATCTCCTATGCCACAACCAAGAGTCGTCATTGAGGGCTTTCAAACAAGTAATATTACAAGTCATATTAGACATATCTATCATATAAACATTACTTTCACGAAAACCGGAAAACACACAAGTATTAGAAATTCTATCAATTACTTTACAAGCTACATTATCAAAAACAACATCAAAACCTTTATCACAAAGTTGACTAACACTCAAGAGGTTATGTTTGAGTCCATCAACTAAAACTACATTTTCAATTAAAGGGGATGTGCCGAGTTTTACATTACCAATACCGATGATTTTACCCTTGGCATCATCTCCGAAGGTGACGATGCCACCTTCATGGTATCTTGATAGGGTTACAAAGTTGTTGATGTCCCAAGTCATGTGCCTTGAGCAACCACTATCAAGATACCACAATCCTCTACGTCGTTGGGCTTGGAAGGTACCTATATCATTTAACAAAATTGTTGACTTTGGTACCCAAACTTTCTTGGGTCCTTTAAAGTTAGTGTTTCGAACCCAAACATTATGATAAGATGCACTTAATCTATCATAGCAAAAATGGCTAAGTGCCCTTTCCGCCCACAATGTGAACATGAGAACACTCTCCCATACATGAATGCATGATGTGTGTGTGAAGTGTGAGCATGTTTTGGGGGTTTGCCATGATGTAAAGGTTATGTGGTATGAACATGAGCATGAACATGATGAGTATTTTTCTTAGGGGCTTGTTTCTTAGGAAACATAGCCTCTATCTTCTTTTTATCAAACTCACAATTTTTCAAAACAATTCCTAATGAGTCTATTCTTTCCTTAAGCATGGAAATCTCATTAGAATCAACTAGTGGGGTCTTGCCTTTACAAGAAAGTTTATACTTGTCAAAATCTTTTTGGGTGGAAACAAGAGTGGAAAGTAATTCACCTTTTCTTTAGAAAGAGTAAAGACTTGAAGATTTAGAGATTCATTTTCCTTTTTCATTTTTAAATACTTTTTCTTAAGAGAATCATAGTTATGTGATAATTCTACAAAAGCTTCTCCTAGTTCATCCATAGATAATTCTTCATCAAAAGAAGTGGAAGGGGTTACCTTGCTTGTGCTTTCATTAGCCATGAAGCACATGTTAGCGGTATCAATCTCCTCCTCGGATTCGATCTCAGAATCCCATGTAGCTTTCATTGCCTTCTTCTTGTAAGGCTTCTTTGTGGTGGAGGGCTTCACTTTATCCGGACACTCCGCCACTATGTGTCTCGGCCTTTGACAGTTGAAACAAATAATCTTCCTTTCTTCTTTGCCTCCTTGCCATCTCTTTCTACCTTGGAACTTGGCCTTGTTATACATCCTCCGAACATTCTTGACTAGAAGTGAGAGCTCTTCGTCATCTTCTTCTTCATCATCTTCGTCGGAGTGTGATGATTGACTTTTGAAGGCTATGGTCTTCTTCTTGGAAGGACCCATGTCCTCCCTTGCTTTTCTTTCCATCTCATGGGTTTTGAAGTTCCCAATGAGACCTATTAGCTCCATCTCCTCCTTGTCATTGAGTTCCTTCAAGATTGTTGCTTTTACTTCCCATGAAGGAGGAAGAGCCCGGATGATCTTTCTCACCTTTTGATCATTGTCAATACCATCACCTAGAGAAGAAAGTCCATTAGTGATCTTTGTAAATTTTGTAACTATATCATCTATGGTTTCATTTTCTTGCATGCAAAAATTTTCATATTGGGACCGAAGAAGGTCTATCTTAGCCCTCTTCACTTGTGAAGTCCCTTCATGTGTAACTAGCAAATGTGTCCAAATCTCGAATGCAGATTTGCAATGGATGACTCTAGCTATGTCATCATCATTGAGGGCTTGAAGTAGTGCATAGTGAGCCCTAGCATTGGCATCAAATTCTTTAGTCTCAATTTCGGACCAAGTAGATTCATCACCGGGGGGTGCACTAAAGGGTTTGGTCACGGCCTTTGCAACTCGACTACCTAGAGATTGCAAGAAAACGGTCATCTTAAACTTCCATATGGGAAAGTTAAGTCCATCAAACTTAGGAGGGGTTTTAATTCCATCAGCCATATTTACTAAGTGAGAATGAATGGAATGATTAGCAATATTAGGATCTCTCTAAGGTTGTTAAGCCAAAATCCTAGAGTCCAAGCTCTGATACCAATTGAAAAACACCTAGAGGGGGGGTGAATAGGTGTAATTGCTAATCTAATGATTCTTTTTAAAACTAAGTATGATGAATGATGCAACGATCTCTCAAAACAAGACTAAGAGCCGAATACCCCGTGAGAGGTTCTGAACTCCTTCCTCCCAATTCCCCTTGAATGGGTTAGAGGTGCGCAATGCAACCTTGTTGTATGAGAATTGATCGAATCAAGTATGAATAAAATGCAATGATGGAATGAAAAGTGAGATGCACGCAATATATCACAAGTAGCACAAGCTTGAAGTAATAGCACAAAGAAAGAAACAAGATCACAAGCAAGTAATTTAAAGCAATATAGTGCAAGAGAAATTTAAAGCAAGAATTGACACAAGGCAATCGCAAACACAAGATATTTGTCTCGAGGTTCGAGCCACCGCTCTACTCCCCGCCTTCACCTCCGTGAAGGATTTCCACTATCCACCGAGGACGATTACAATGGTCTATCGAAGACCTGAGCACCGAGCTCCACCAAGTACAATAGCCTCTACCGAAGAGGTGTCTCCACAAGAACAAGAAGAAGAACAAGAGTGATCACAACAAGATCACCAAACTCTTTTACAACACTCTCACTCTTTTTACAACTTCACTATAGAATGAGTTAGGGATTTTTTGGCTCTATGGAGTGTAGTGAGAAAACTTCAGTTGTAGAGTGATATTAGCAATCAAACACAACTGAAAAACAAGCTCAAAAAGAATTGGAATTGAATTGCTCAAACAAATTTTTCTTCTCTTTTGAAAACAATGAAAAACTAGAGGATTTTTCTAAGTGAACAATGAGGACCTATTTCCCTCTATTTATAGGGAGAGAATAGGTCAAAACTATTTTCTTTACACCTAATTTGACCTGAAAAAGGTCTCCAACAACTCTCAAAAAGTCTGTTAAAACAGAAAATAAAAACAGTTTTCAGAATTGCACCAAAGAGGAAAGAGCCGTTGGGCTTTTGCAGGCTTGGCGGTCGACCGGCCGGTCGACCGTCGCCTTGTTGTGAAAGACCCGTTGGTCTCGGTCGACCGTCCGGTCGACCGTTATTTTTGACAAAACTCAGTTTCCTTCTCTCGGTCGACCGGGCGGTCGACCGAGAAAACCCGAGAGCAAACTGTTAACAGTCGGGTTGACCGGCCGGTCGACCGACAGACATGCGCAGACCGTGCATGTCCTGACACAGGCGCGGTCGACCGGGCGGTCGGCCGGACTTGCCTGAAACAGAAAAACTGGCAGTTTTTTTGAAGTTGGAAATATTTGTAAAAATATTTTGAAATACTTACAACTAAGTATTATGCAAGAAATAGTCTATACACATGTTTTAAACAAGATTTTCAAAATGTAACAAGTTGGATACATGTATATATAAACTAAGGCATAAAGCTTAGAAACAAACGTTTTTTTTAAAACATAGGATTTGTAAAGAATAATGTGTGTGTGTATCCTAGAGCCAAATATCCTACACTCAAACTTTAACATTCTATTCTTACAATGTTCTAGGGACTTCAAGGCTTCAAGAGGGGCTATCTCCACATGATCTTCAATTTGCATCTTGAGCCCAAATTGAGTTGTCTTGAGTCCAAAGCACCTTCCTTTAGGGAGGAAGACATCTATTTGAGATAGAAACCTGAAACACACTTAAACAACAATTGATATTAATACAAATAACTAATATATTTTGTAATCATTAAAACACACTAAAAACGGGTGATTGTAACCTTGGGCCAACACCTTCTTCACCTACCACATTCTGGATTTCCTTTTCCTTTACTTTTCACTTTCTTTTTCATTCTTTCAATAGAGAAGAAGTGTTAACAACTGACGTGAATAGAGACTGTTAATGCTTCTATCGCCTCCCTTCCCTGTGGATACGATCCGTTGAGCCAATGCTATAACGGACGTATCGAGGGTACATTAGCACATCCGAGCTTTTCATTGATTTCACATAAAACACAATTTTTAGTGCTAGTTTCCACCCCGATCAAATTTTGGACCATGCATTTTGCAAATAAAAATGTGATTTTAATCCTTTTCTCTCTATTTTTGCAGGTCCATATTCTAATTAGAAAAAGCCCAAAATCCCTTTAATTATCAAGAATTAAAGGAAAATAAATCAAAGCCCAAAAGAGAGCCCAAAGGTTGAGGCCAGGATCTGGAGATATCCACGCGCCAACTCAAACTTCCAGAAGGTCCACGTGGCTAACAACTTAACAAGAAAATCGCAACAGAAATCTCGACCTCAACGGCCAAGATTTTGCCGCGCTTTCTAGGATTTTGCCGCGTATCTGCGGCAGTTACAAGGCCGTTGAAGCCTGAGATTCTCTCCAACAACCTGGGTTCTAGATACTTCTCTCAGAGGCTATAAATACACCACCAGGGCCTTCGCAAAAAGAGATAGAGGAGAGAGAGAGAGGAGAATAGAGAAGATATTGTATTTTGATTTTTCTCTAGGTTTTTACTTCTCTTAGTCTTCTTCCTCCCTAGAAATTCTACAAAAAGAGAGATTGTGAGAGAGAGAAAGCTTGTGTAAATGAAGGTGTGACAACTTGTGAAGTAAGGTTTAATCCAATCTCCTTTCTCTACTTGAGCATTTTCTAGTACTTTACTTGCATTCTTTCATTCAAGCTTTACTTCAATTGCAATCTTATTCATGAATTGCTTTTCTTTTCTTGTAATGGCTAGTAGCTAAATTCTTCTACATGACTAGCTAACAGCTAATCTTGCTTAACTTCTAACTCTTGAGTGAATGCAATTACTTCATCTTGCAATTGTTGAGTCTATTTTTGATGAAGATGATGGGTTACTTTCATGCTTGACAATCTCTTGTTGTAATTCTCCATATGATTCATGTGTGCCTCGTTTAGAGCCTTGTCTTAGAACAAGTGCCTTGATGGAACATGGAGATGGATCACCAAAAATATGCTACTTGTTGTACAACTTCTTTACTTCAATTAATGAATGTTGTATCTTCTTCCTTAGCATTCCTTGAGTGTCACTCTTTGATTCCACCATTGAAAGTCTATCTTGAAGGCCGATGACATCTATGAGGCTACAAGACAAGTCCAAGAATGATCACCCGTCAATCAAGTGGGAAAGTAACTAGACTAACATTCAAGACAAATATATGCCGATGAATCCACATGAGGCAAGCATCACCCTAAAGGAGATTAGTAAGTTAGCAAGTTAGTAATGTTAGCTAGTCATGGCTCTTCTATTCTAAAAGTCTTCTAAAAGTTTTCATTCTTTAGTATTAATTCTAAAGCAAATCTTGTTTTTGATTCTTTTCATTCTATTTCATAGTTTTCATTTTATGTACACACCAACCACCAATTCTTTCATTTCTTTTGCATTCTTTTAAAACAAAGAAGAATTTTCGTTTTCTATCTTCACATTAAACCGTAAAACTTCCATCGTGAGCTCTCCTTGTGGATTCGACCCGTATAGCTTGTGCTACTACGGAGATTTGGAAAGGATACATCAATCATCTTAAATACATTGTGGAGTGATCAAACACCTAAGGTTGACTCTAAACCTTCTTTCTTTTATTTGAATATTTGCGCAAACTACCACACTATCCCCTTTCCATATCAAATTTTTTGGCGTCGTTGCCGGGGAGAGCAACGGTTTTTGATTTCAAATGAAGAACTAAACGAATCTTCTTCTCTGTTGCAGGTTACAGGTGAAGAGAACAGGAAAATTTGCATTGCAGTAACATATAAGTGGCTCTGGGCTTCTGCTCTCGAAAGCAGAAACCAGTTGCCCTCTGAATTGCCGCGATTCCATGGCCACAGCCGCGGATCTGCGGCAAGGAGGAGTGAACTACTGACCAAATTTCTGCAGGGTTGCTTGCTCTGCAAAATACAGCTGCTGCAATACTTAAATTCTTGTATGCTTCATCTTATATCTGCTAATAATCAACTGTAAAAAATTTGTTGCAAAGTTAAAAATTGAATAGACATTTTCATTTCTAGGCACGTGTCTTTTCAATTCTTTTACTTTACTGTTGAAAAGTGCTGGATGCAAAGTACGTGTGCATTGCATATTGACTAGGATTCACTCCTTGTTTGATTTTAATCGCTTTGAGTGAACCTTGTTTGTTTATAACTGTACACTTGCACCAAACTGATTTTAAGGGCACCACCCATAAATAAGATAAGGTGGGGGATTTTATCACCCTTTCCTTGGCCCAAAAATCATTTTCCAAGCACTCACAATCCCAAGCTTGTAATAAAATTTGATAGACGTTGGCCCTAGGGACATCCGGACTCACTTAGGAGATTATCCTAAGGCGAAAAAGTGTTGGAAATTGACTTTTGCAAAATCAGTATCTAGGAAAGGGATTGAGGGCCGAAAGCCCGAAGGTTGGTGGTTACTTAATTAAGGAACGTCTTTGACGGAAAACCTCCCAACAACCTTTCCCTTACCTGGCTGATTAGCTTATAGTCAAAGTCTACACTAAACTTCCTGTGGACGATCTAAACAGTTAGGAGTCGTCTAGGTCCAGGAACCCTAGATAGCTTGGATTGATTTTTTCTTTTATTGTTTGTTGTTTTCATTTTATTTTTCGCTTGTGTGATCGGTGCGCGTTGACTGTGATTGTGTATGCAAGAGTGGTACAGGGATCCAAATTCTGCTAGGCTAGTGAGAATTTCTACACTTGCACATACACCACTCGACACATTCCCAACCATGGAAAACCACACTTCGTTGCAAGACAAGTTCTACCCTATTCGCACATCACTTCCATCATGCATTCTTCTCCCTATAACAAATGGAAATCAATTGAGTTGAAGCCACAATTCATAAATACACTTCCTAGGTTTCATGGCTTAGAATCTGAGGATGCATATTTCTTCATTCAAGAGTTTGAAGAAGTATGCGTTATGATGAGGATTTCCCAATTGACCGAGGACGCTGTTAGGTTAAGGTTCATACCTTTTGCGTTAAAAGACATCGCTAAGAAATGGCTTTACAATCTTCCCGCTAGTTCGATTTCTTCGTGGGATGATTTTGTAAAAGTCTTTCTTAAGAAATTCTATCCCATCCACAAGACAGCCCTCATGAGGAAAAACATAATGCAATTCAAGCAGGAAACCAATGAACCATTCTGGAAGTATTTCGAACGCTTCAAAGACCTTCTAGCCCTTTGTCCCCATCATGGTATAGAGAAATGGCGTCAGTGCCAAATTATCTATGATGGTCTGGATTACCAAACGAAAACACTCCTTGAAACCATGTGTCAAGGAGAATTTTTAAAGAAAAATGAAGACCAGGGGTGGGATCTCTTTGAAGCCTTAGCCGAAAAAACGATTTAGTGGGAGTCATGTCCTGACAAAACCACTCCCACCACTTCCAGAACTGGTATGCATTCCATCGAGTCCTCTATAGCTGCTGAGGCCAAGATAACACAACTGATAAGGAGGATAGAACAGCTTGAGTCTAGGGAATCTTCTGCTGTTAACCAGGTCAACCCATCACCTGTGGCCAGTCCATCACCTGTGGTCAACCCGGGTTGTACCTATTGCCATGATCTTAATCATCTGTTTGAGGATTGTCCTGTATATCAGACTCAAATGTTTCAGGAGAGTACGAATGCCGCATACACCAGACCCACTTACAATCCTTACTCCAAAACATACAATCCTGGATGGCGAAACCATCCAAACTTTTCTTGGAGTCAGTCTGGTCCTGAGCAGTCGAGGCAACCATTTCCACAATAATACCCTGCTCAGTCTCATCCACCGACTTACACCCAAAACCCACCAAATGTCCATTCATACACAAGTCCTCCAAGATTCCAGTCATATCAAAATCCAGTACTTTACCCAGCAAACTTTCAGCCACCGTATCAGCATCATCCACCACCAAATCCTTCAGACAAGAGAATTTCTGATTTGGAAAAATGATAGAGACCTTATCTAAGACCCAAGCATCAATGATGAACAATCAGCAGCAGGACATGAATAAATTGCAAATCCAGATAGGACAGTTGGCTAACTCTTTGAATGAACGACAAAAAGGAATGCTACCTAGCCAACCAGTACCCAATCCCAAAACTCACTTTCTCCTGCACGAAGTTGAAGACTTGGGCCCCAGCCAATGCCAAGCTATTCAAATCCTTAGATCTGGAAAGCATGTAGATAACAAGGTTTCAAATCAGCCCCCCAAATCTGTGTCAAATCCACCACCGTCTGTTCCAATCCAACCCATTCAAGACAATCCTTCTTCAAGCACATAACCATCCACTTCTCAGTCTAAAGGAAAAGAAAAGATTGATGAGCAAACATACAAGCCTGTTGTACCATTTCCAAATAGGCTCACAAATCAAAAGATGAATGCTCACATGGAGAAGATAAGAGAGATATTCAACCAAGTCCAAATCAATGTCCCTCTCCTTGATGCCATACAACAAGTTCCATCCTACGCCAAATTTCTGAAAGAAATGTGCATCAAGAAGAGAAAAGCAAATGTCCCTAAAAAAGTCTTCCTGGCCTCCAACATTAGTGAACTGCTCAATGGTCCGATCCCTGTGAAATACAAAGATTCAGGGAGTCCAACCATTTCTTGCATCATAGGACAGACCACCATAAATAGGGCTTTGCTTGACTTGGGCGCGAGCATCAATCTTCTCCCCTTTTCCGTGTATCAGCAATTAGGGTTAGGCAATCTTCGTCCGACCCAAATGACGATACAATTGGCTGACCGCTCTGTAAAGATTCCCAAGGGGGAGATTACAGATGTGTTAATACGGGTTGGGGAATTCATTTACCCCGTAGACTTCATTTTCCTTGAGACACAACCCGTACAAAATCACAGAGCACAGACACCAGTCATTCTCGGACGTCCTTTCTTAGCTACCACAAACGCGATTATCAACTGTAGAAATGGCTCGATGCGTCTAACCTTCGGAGATATGACAAAAGAGGTGAATGTTTTCCATCTGGGAAAGCAACCTAAGGATTTGGACAATGATTCTTTCGAAGTGAATTTGATAGAAGGTTTAACAAGTGAACATGATGAGGAGGTTAAGTATGAGTCTGAAGAGGAATTTGAGTTGGAGTATGATGACTTCAACCTTGATCAGATTGTTGAGTCAACTATTGAATGGGCTACTAATTCCACCCCTATTCTTCCTTTGCACCAAGAACAACCAGTGATAGATCCTGCCCCTTCTTCTGAGCTTAAGGTTCTTCCTGACCATCTCAAGTACAAGTACTTGGATGATAAGGAATCCTTTCCTGTAATCATTGTATCCAATCTCACTAAACAACAAGAAGAGGATCTTCTTTCTGTGTTAAGAGAAAATCGGGGAGCCATTGGTTGGACCATGGCTGACATCAAGGGGATTAGTCCTTCCATAGTTCAACATCGGATTCATTTGACGGAAGATGCCAAGCCAAAACGAGACCCACAGCGTAGACTAAACCCAATCATGCAGGAAGCCGTTAGAGACGAGATCTTGAAACTGTTAGACAATGGGATTATCTATCCCATATCTGATAGTCAGTGGGTAAGTCCAGTTCACGCTGTGCCTAAGAAAGCAGGATTTACTGTGGTGGAAAATGAGAAAAAAGAATTGATAGAAACACGTCTTCCAACGAAGATTCGAGTTTGTATCGATTACAGAAAGTTAAACACTGCCACACGTAAAGACCACTTTCCTCTTCCGTTCATTGACCAAATGCTTGAAAGATTAGCGGGACATGAGTACTACTGTTTCCTGGATGGATATTCAGGATATAATCAAATCCCGATTGCTCCCGAGGATCAAGACAAAACCACCTTCACCTGTCCTTTTGGAACATTTGCATACCGAAGGATGCCTTTCAGCCTATGCAATGCTCCCGCAACGTTTCAACGTTGCATGCTGAGCCTTTTTTCCGACATGGTGGAGAAATTCCTGGAAATTTTTATGGATGATTTTTCGATTTATGGTGATTCATTTGAACAATGCTTGTACCATTTGAAGCTGGTTCTACAACGCTGTATGGAGAAAAATTTGACACTTAACTGGGAAAAGTGTCACTTTATGGTCAAGCAAGGAATCGTTCTTGGGCACAAAGTTTCACATATAGGAATCGAGGTGGACAAGTCTAAAGTGGAAGTCATAACAAAGCTCACTGAACCAATATGCTTAAAGGACATTAGATCATTTTTAGGGCACGCCGGCTTCTATAGACGATTTATTCAAGGATTTAGCAACATTGCAAGACCTTTGACAAATCTCTTAGGAAAGGATGTACCCTTTATATTTGATGAAGAATGTCAAAAATCATGGAAAGAGCTTAAGAGTAGACTTGTCTCAGCACCTATCATTTCTGCACCTGATTTGACCAAGCCTTTTGAGATTATGTGCGATGCCTCAGACTTTGCTATCGGCGCTGTTTTAGGGCAGCGTATTGATACTAGGCAACACATAATATATTATGCTAGCAGAACGCTGAATGAAGCCCAACTCAACTATACAACTACTGAAAAGGAATTTTTAGCTGTTGTCTTTGCGTTGGAAAAATTTCGCCAATATTTGCTAGGGTCCAGGACGATTATTTTCACCGATCACTCCGCCCTAAAGTACTTAATGCAAAAGAAAGATGCTAAGGCAAGACTTATTCGATGGATACTTCTTTTGCAAGAGTTTGATCTGGAGATTAAGGATAAAAAGGGCGTTGAAAATGTGGTAGCTGATCACTTGTCTAGAATCCCAAATGCACCAAAGGAGAGAATACCAATTAATGACGATTTCCCTGACGAACACATTTTTGTGATGAGTGGAGAGCCTTGGTATGCTTACATAGTGAATTACCTTGCTACCAGGCAATTACCTTCTCATTGGTCAGGCCAGAAAAAACACCGTTTCATGCGTCAAATGCGGTTCTTCTTCTGGGATGAACCGTATTTATTCAAATATTGTCCTGACCAGATAATACGAAGGTGCCTTCCTGAGGATGAACATCAGAGTGTTTTGACATTTTGTCACAAGCTAGCTTGCGGTGGACATTTTGGTCCCCAAAAAACTGCTGAGAAAGTTCTTCAGAGTGGATTCTACTGGCCCACTCTCTTTAAGGATGCATACACTTTCTGCAAGCTATGTGATAGGTGTCAAATGACGGGTCGAATTACACGGAGAGACATGATGCCCCTTACACCCATCTTGGAGGTCGAAATTTTTGACCTCTGGGGCATCGATTTTATGGGACCCTTTCCTCTGTCCTATGGTAACCAATACATTTTTGTAGCTGTAGATTATGTTTCGAAATGGGCTGAAGCAATTCCAACAAGGACAAATGATAACCAAGTTGTCATCAAGTTTTTACGAGAAAATATCATCTCTCGCTTCGGAGCCCCCCGTGCAATAATAAGTGATAATGGGAGTCATTTCTGCAATCGGGCTTTTGAAGCCCTGATGCGCAAATACTCTATTTCTCACAAATTATCCACGGCATACCATCCTCAAACCAACGGGCAAGTAGAAGTCACGAATAGACAAATAAAACTCATTTTGGAGAAAACTGTTGGACAGAACCGTAAAGATTGGTCCATCAAACTCACTGATGCTTTATGAGCATACAGGACCGCTTACAAAACTGTCCTCGGTATGTCTCCATATCGAGTTGTATTTGGAAAACCTTATCACTTATCTGTGGAGTTAGAACACCGAGCTATGTGGGCTTTAAATCAGCTGAACTTGGATTTAGATAAAGCCGGTGCCTTGAGGAAGTTGCAAATATCCGAGCTAGAAGAACTAAGAAATGAGGTATATGACAATGCTCGGATCACTAAACACAGAACCAAGCTTTTTCATGATAAATTCATTCACCGAAAAATTTTTGTCTCAGGACAAAAGGTTCTGTTGTACAACTCACGACTCCACCTTTTTCCTGGTAAATTGAGAACCAGGTGGTCAGGACCATACATTGTGCACAATGTCTTCTCACACGGTACTATTGAGATTCTTGATCCTAATAATGGCAATAAATTCACTGTGAACGGTCAACGTTTAAAGCCATTCCTTACCACTGAATTCGTGTCACAAGAAGTTCATGAATTGGGTCTTTGCGACCCAGTTTATATGTGACCATTCTGTCTGTACAGTCTCCCAGATTTCCCTGCATATCATTTTCAGGACCACTTTTGTAAACAAATTTTTTTTTTAGAAAAAAGAAAAGAAAAAAAATATATATTGAGGGACTTATGTACTTAAAGGACTTTCACAACTTTTCAAATTCAAAAATTCTAGGTCTCTACATCTCTTCCCTAGGGTCAAACTCATTTTCAAGATTCCAATTCCCTAGGCTTGTAAATTCACTTTTAACCTAGGGCTAAAGTTGGAAATCTTATTTTACTTCCCTCCTATAAATACTCTCTTCACCTACCCCTTGACCCTCACACGAAAAATCTCCTCAGATCTGCAACCCTCTTTTCAAACCGCCGCCGACCAAATTTTCTTCTTCCTCAGAACCTCTCTGTGTGCCGCGATCACGCGACCAGGGCCGCGCATCCGCGGTAGTCCTGCAACATCTGGAGCGCCGCCGAATTTTCCACTGATCGATATTCCCCTCTGGTGGTAGATCCAGTGTCAGATCTACAAAATCCTGTCACCTGTGCCCTCTGCTAGCCCGAAATTTCCCCCCACGTATTCCGGGGGCGGTTTGCATTTTCGATCTCTCAATCTACTTGCATTGATCTAGAATTCTAGTATGGCACCCACTCTTTTTGCTGAAAGGGATTTTTCCAAATTATTGTGTGATCATCATGGGTATGGGCATATCTTTATTGATCGAATTAGAGCATGGGATTGGTTTACATTGGTCTATAATAATGATAATAACGATGTCTTCTATTGTCCCGACTTGGTGACAATGTTTTACAACTCTATCGACCATGCCTCTATCAATTTACACACCTTCCAATTCACTGTGCACATGCCCCTGGGCGACTTGTTCATCACGATTCCTCTCCTTGAGGAAATTACTAATGTCCCAAGTCAACCCCACCATAGCGATCCCCTGCCTTTGATAGATTACATGCCAATCATGGGGGCCCGTTGCACAAAGCAAGACCGTGGGCTCAAAGCCAACACCACCTTTAGAAATGTGCACTGCGTTGGACGCTGGATCCAACGCAATATTTTAGGGCTTGAACATGCCACATCCTTTAACAGACCAGTGTTGCAAATAATTCATGATTTGATGACTCGGCAACACACGGTCTGTTTAAATAAGGCCATCTTCCATGCAATCCTTACCAATTCCTCCCGCACTCGGGGTGCCAAATATTCCCATCCCATCCTGATTACACGTCTGTGTAGGACTTTCCTACCGGACGATGTCTTTGATTCTTTTGACCGAGTGTTTGTTACTGCAGAGAGACCCACCAGTTCATATAATAGTTGTTTACACGCGGTTTGGACACCTAGTGTCCAGCCCGAAGATATTCCGGTGGAGTCCTCTTTGGAGGAAAGCTTAGAGGAAGAAGATGAGCCGCAATTTTGGAGGCAGGACCACCCATCTGATTCACATGCCTTCATGTCCACCATCTGGCGGGGCATGAAGAAGATCTTTCGGGGGCAGGTTCGTCTTAGGAAGAAGGTAGAGGAGCAATCCTCTAGGTTGGATAGTATGGAGGCAGCGTTGAAACGATCACAGTCAGCTGGACCTAGCACCACTGCTGGTCCAAAGCGACGGAGGGAGTAGCTTTATACCTTTACCTATTTCATGCATCATTTCATCTTGCATACATTGGGGACAATGCATGAGATAGGTATGGGGGGGTAGATGCTAACCTAGGATTTTTCATTTTCTTTTTAGGATTTTTATTTTTATTTTAGGATTTTATCTTTCTTTTTAGGTTTTTATTTTCTTCTTAGATTTTATCTTTCTTAGTAGATTTTCTATTTTCTTTTAGATTTTACTTTTTCTTTTAGAAAAATTAAAAAAAAAAATAAAAAAATAAGGAAATTCTTGATCCATGTTTAAAGAATAAAGCTTGAATTTAGGGATTAAGGAAGCTCTTAACTAAGGTTTCTAATTATAAGTCGAAAAGAGGAGTTTTGTTAGATTTTTTGGTTAAGTAATAAAGGATAAGAAAGATTACTAGATTTTAATTCTTTCTTTAGGATATATACATTAAACATATTGAAGGATTAATCAAAGACTTTGTGATTTTATTTACATATATATATAATAATAAAAAAAATGTGTAAATAAATAATAAATAAAAATTACTTAGCCACTGATTAAGCTGGTTAGTCATGCCTCAAGAAGCATTGCCAATCATGCCTAAAGGTGGTTAAGTCCTTAGTATTCGTGGCCTAGTTTACTCGAGTCCTCGAACCTTAGGGATGTATCTTCATCTGGTGCCCTAAGACCGACTGGTTTGGGAGTCATCGGTAAGAGGCTCGTTATAAGGGTAAATTAGAAAGCCTAAAGAAGCTAAGGAAATATAAATAAATAAATATTGTATATAAAAAAAAAGAAAAAAATGTGTTATATATATTAGTAAATAAATGAACTTAGTCTAAGAAAGATCCTTCATATTTATAGATGTATATATCCTAGGATTGATGCAAAATCTGGTTTTTAATCTTTTCCCTAAAAACTTAACCTAAGATGAAAATAAAACTCTAAATAGACGCTTATAAGAGGAATGACAAGTTTAGGGTAACCTGAAACTTATAACTCAAGTAAGAATCTTTAAAACATGGATAAAAATTTTCACTAACCCTTTTATTTTTCTTTATGGATTTTGTGGGTGCAATCCGCTGAAAACCCTCAGGAGACAACACTCCTCCTCTAGGGTAACCTAGAGGTTTAACGGCTTGTTGCACGTGCTCAGTGCAATCGTGTCACCTACGAAAGTGGTGTAATAAACTAGTTAGGATTTTCTTTTTCTTTCTTTTTTTGCTCGAGGACGAACAAAAGCTAGGTATGGGGTGTGATTGTTATTCAATTTTGCATATTTTACCACATCCATACCATGCATATTGCAAATAAAAATGTGATTTTTAATCCTTTTCTCTCTATTTTTGCAGGTCCATATTCTAATTAGAAAAAGCCCAAAATCCCTTTAATTATCAAGAATTAAAGGAAAATAAATCAAAGCCCAAAAGAGAGCCCAAAGGTTGAGGCCAGGATCTGGAGATATCCACGCGCCAACTCAAACTTCCAGAAGGTCCACGTGGCTAACAACTTAACAAGAAAATCGCAACAGAAATCTCGACCTCAACGGCCAAGTGTAGGCTGTCTAAAAATCACCAAGACAAGCCACCAAAACGCAGAGATCCAAGATCCAGGCGCAAGGCTAAATGTGACAATCAAGACGCGAAAGTCCAAACCCGCGTCTCAGCATCAAGACGCGAAAGTCCAAACCCGCGTCTCAGCATCAAGGCGCGTTGGCTCAACGCCCGCGTCTCAGCATCAAGGCGCGTTGGCTCAACGCCCGCGTCTCAGCATCAAGGCGCGTTGGCTCAACGCCCGCGTCTCAGCAACAAGGTGCCCGCACCTTGGTTGCAACCACCCCGATTATGGTGCCATCCACCGCCCATGTAGCGGGGAAGTTGGCCCTCATCGTGGAGCACTTTTAGGGGGCACGATCACCCCCTAAAAACCCTATAAATAGCCCTGTCACTATTGAAGAGGGGTCGGATTGGGCGATAAAAAAAAAAGGAGAGATCATCAACAGAGAGAGAGCTCGACTCTTCAAGCCAGCTTGCTGCGTACAAGTTGCTCTTCGCCTACCTTCTCTTTTAGAGTTTTGGTGGACGGGGCTGAGTTACTCCCTCTACCTGCCAAGGAGAAGATTCCTCGACGGTACTGACGGTCATCTGGTCAACGGAGAACAAGATTCACTCTCCACCGCCACACGAAGAACCCAGCACTAAACAAAGGGGGAATTCAAGATTCAATATTCTCCCTCCCTTGTAACCGGAAGATTAGCCTGTTGTAATTTTTCATCTGATTCAAGAAAAAGTTGCTCCAGTCCGCTTTTACAGTTTTTCGCGTCCAACAAGAGATGGCGACTCCGCTGGGGAACACGTTTGTCACTGACGAACAAGCCGTGGCGCAGGATGATCTCCTCCGTAGGGGGAAAATGGTCGAGACACTTGTTGTGGAGTTCGACCAGGCGAAGTATGAAGAGTTTCTCTCTTCTGGCTCCAAGAGCCCAAAGACCCGCGTCTGTCGCAGGGTCTCGGCGGGGAATGGCCCCGAAGCCCGACCTGAAGCTCTCTTGGACGCCGCTGCTGTTGCCCACTGTGCCCAGCAAAGTTCACGCGTCAACACCTCTCAGAAGGCCCGCGCGATCCCAAGCACAGTTACTGTTGCGACCAACTCCGGCGCACAGAAAACCCGTGTCAACGTCTCTCAGGAGACCCGCGTGGTTAAACTCCCTGGTGCCCAGCATCAGGATATTGTTGGTTTCTCTCCACCTCCTCGACGCAATCGAAACGCTGAGCGTCGACAGAGGAGACGTGCGCGTCAGCTGCAAGTTGGAACCGTTTGTTGTCCAACTGAAGCTGGACGCGACGTACAGTCTCGCGCCTTGCCCGCGTCACGTCCAGTACGTGAAATCCGCGTTTGGCGGCCCAAGCGCGCAACTCCTCAAGTTGAGTCCTCTGAGGACCAACTTACCAAACGCCAGAATAAAGCTTCTATGTCTCGTCAAACGCAAGAAGCACGCGCCCAGAGACGAGGCGCCCTGCAGCCCACTCTCTCTCGCGCGCCTCTACCCGGACGCACCAAACAGCAACACGAGACCCGCGTCTCATCTCAACAGAGACGCCGGACGCGCGTCCCACAGCCGAGACGCGGAAACCGCGTCTCTGAAGTCTGCGTCTAGACTGCACAACACATGGATGCCTCCCGTCTTCGACGTTGCGAGGCTAATCTTTTCAATTCCCCTCCTATGGATTTGAGGGATTACTTGACGAAGAAAAGAAGTGCCAATCAGGTCACTTCATCATGCTGCTGCCAACGGCTCATCTCCATGCTCTCAGAGTGCCGTTGCGAATCAGGCGTACACCAGCAGTCTTTGGTCAGACAGCTGACCCTGATTCCTCCGTCAGCTAAAAGAAGACGCTCCCACAGAAGGAGAACCTTCTCTGACGTTGAGTACCCCGAGCTCACTGCAAATATGACAAGCAGGAGCAAGGGAAAACAAATTGCAGTCGGCTCAGATGACTCCGAGTCTGACTCTGAACCGGAAGGAGTGTATCGACACGCTCGTACCCGGACGGGGGCCATTCCCCCAATTGACTATAATGCCTTAGCCCACGGCGTTAGAGTGAATGATTCTCATTCCGCCGTAGCGGAATCAAGGGCTTCGAACTCTTCCGTCGAGAAGGAGACCTCTGCCTACATGACAGGCACTCCTGAGGAGACGGCAAGACGTATAGAGCAGGTCCAGAAAGCACAAATGGACATGATTATTTCTCAGCAAGCGTCGATTGACTCCCTCAAGCAGGCGATTGCACAACTGCTGGAAGACAGGAGGAAATCTCCTCCTAGGAGGTCAAAGGGCAAAGGGAGAAAGGGAGGAAGCTCATCTTCCGAACCTTCTGAAGAGAGGCAGCAATCTACCTCCAGTTCGTCCAAACCCTCGTCGCAAGTAAAAGGCGACCAAGACCCAGAGAAGGCTCATGCTAAGAGGATGAGTCAATTGGAACGACGCCTCGAGGCCCTTGCCAATCGCAAAGATCTCCAAGAAGTAGGAGTGGTCCGGCCCTATCCGGCTGAGTGGGACTTAGTTCCATACCCTCCTAAGTTCAAGGCTCCAACCCTCCAAGCATTCGACGGGAAGGGGTCACCCAACCAGCACATCTACTACTTCAAATCCCAAACCGGGAATGTAGTAGACAATGACGCCATCCTGGCGCGACTATTCATCGGCACCCTGAAAGGGTTGGCCTTTGAGTGGTTCATGAAACTCCCGGAAGGTTCTATCAAGAACTGGGGCGACTTGGAGAAGCTGTTCGTAACACGCTTCTTCGAAGATGACTCCGAGGTTACAATGCCCACCCTGTTAGCTACGAGACAGCGAAAGGGAGAGTCCGTCAAATCTTTCGTGGAAAGATTTCGGAACGTGGCACTCCGGTGTCCAAGCGGTATGACCCAGGCCACCCTGGTGGAAACGTGCCGCCACAACCTCCAAACCTCACTCCTTGCTCAAATAGGAGTTGCTGAAAGCCGCACCTGGAGACAATTAGTCCAACAAGGTGAACAGGCTGAGGAGATTGTTGCCCGCGTCAGGGCAGAAGAAGGCAAGCCTAGGCCGGAAAGGTCAACTAGGCGAGCGCCAGACACCTCCCTCCAGACGAAGCGGAAGGATAATTTGGCGACGGAGACCAAATCTCCCACCAAACCTCAACCAGCCAAGGCAAGTGGCTCTTCAAGCCAACCCCGCGCCAACAAGCAGTATTCCTTCAAGGAGGAACATGTCGATTCGCTCTTCAAGCTACTCAACAAGAGCAACCGACTGAAGCTCCCTGAAATTAGGCGCCCGGAAGAAGTCGGCAAGACCGACAATCCCAACTACTGCATGTACCACAGGATGTTGGGACATCCTACCAAAAGCTGCTACGTCTTCAAGGACATCCTTCAGGCTCTGATTGACGCGGAAGTGCTAAAGCTCCGACCAGAGTAGAAGAAGGTCACGGCTAATGTGACATCGGTTCTCCAGTTCGGGAGACAACCTCCAACACCTACGGGGGTAACTCCTATTCCAAAGGGAGAATTAAGAGTGGTCAACACAGACCCTCACCAGCAGCAGGAGAAGGGCTTGGTACCCGTCCCTACGCCTCAAGGGGAAATTATGTGGGTCCACCCTGACCTAGCGGACAGCCAGCAGTGGACTACTGTAACCAACAGGAAGTCCAAAGGCAAGGCAAAAGCTTCGTCCTGCCATGTGGTATGTGCTTCCTCTCGAGAAGCAGAGGATGATGTTCCCTCACTGACTGATTCAGAAGAGGAAACAATAGTCTTAGCCGCAGAGCCCAACCAACCAATGACGGGGACTCGTTCAGGACAGCCTTACTTGAAGCAGTACGGCGAAGTGGCGGCAAACCCTCCACAACCGGCTGCAGAGCCAACTAGGCCCTCCACGAAGCCACCAGTGGAGAAACAAAAAGAGACTCGATTCTCTCGAGCTCTTCAAAAGGGTATAGCGGAAGGATCCACAATGCCTTACCGCTTTGATGTCTTGGCTCAATTGGCCAACATCCCGGCGCGGATCACCCTGTATGAGCTTCTAAGACTATCAAAGTCGACCAGGGAGGCTCTACAAGAAGCTCTGGCAAATGCTGAGGTCTTTATGACCCAGGTGCCAAAGAAGGAAGATGTAGAGAATTGTCTCCACACCTCCCAGAATGCTCCCTGCATTACCTTCACGGCAGATGATATGCAGGTTAAAGGGAAGCATGATCGACCCCTGTACTTCACAGGTTATATCGGATCATCTGAGGTGAACCGCATTCAGGTAGATCCAGGGTCCGCATTGAGCATCATGCCCCGCCGAGTCATGCAACACCTCGGCATCCCTACCCACCGTCTGAGCCCTACACAGACGACCATCTACGGGTTCAATGCCAACGGCACCCGTCCGATGGGGAAGATCAAGCTCAAGTGCCAGATTGGGAGCCTCAAGTCGGAGGTGACGTGCTACGTCATCGATGCCGACACTTCCTACAATCTGCTACTGGGACGACCATGGATCCACCGCAACTCCATCGTTCCCTCCACTCTTCACCAAGTCATGAAATACATTGACGCGAGTGGGAAGGTGCAAACGTTGGTTGCCGAAAGGTATCCGTTTAAGGGGGTCGAAAATTATTTCACGGACTCCCTCCTATATCAGGATCCGATGGACGAAACCCCACAACTGGAAGTGCCAGACTCTGGTAATGAGGCTGACACTGAGCCCGAGCAAGAAGAGTGCCTGTGGAAGTTGGAACCACTTGTAAAGAGCACTAATAAGCTCGATGTTGATAATACCACCAACGATGCAGGCGGTTGGTATATTAATGAGAATTTAGACTTTGAGTATTTTTCTGCGTGTGCATCCGATTCAATCCCATCGGATACTAGTACCGACGTAGACGATGATATCTGGTCGGCGATGGATGCTTTGACATCATTGCATGTACCAGTAAAATTATCTTTCGGGATATACCAGGATAATGGTGATGCGCAGGAATCTATATTCATAGTTCTGACAAGACGAAAAGGCCAAAAACCAATCCTTTTCGGGCGAATGACGACTGAACCAACGCCCCGCGAAGAATCGGAAAGTGAGGAGGAATCCCCTCAGCTCAGTCATTATGAACCAAAAGCGCTCAAAATGATGAAATGCATGGGGTATGATCTAACCAACAGACCCGGGTTGAACTTCGGCAAAGGAAGGAGAACGCTACTTCGATCCTTTGTGCCGAAAGGGAAGGCCCCCGATTATTATCATTGGACGCGCCGGGGGTTGGGCTATGTATCAACTCCGTTTCCATCAGCCTCCGATTCTCAAGAATCGTCAAGCAACGATTACTCTTCAGACACATCATCTTGGGAGTCAGATGTCAGTGTCGGCAACATCTTCAAGGAACTTTCAGTGAACATGGTTTCGACAAGCCGCCTGGAAGATGGAAATGAAGAAATGATCCAATCTGATATAGATCCTTGGATCAAACATTTAAATGCTCTTTGGGATACCCGCTTTGAACAGCGTGAACCACCCACAGAAGACAAGGTTGTTCAGATCAATCTAGGAGATGAGGCTAACCCTAAGCCTATCTTCATAAGTGACAGCCTGTCACCATCGGAGAAGAAGGATTTAATATCTCTTGTACAAGAGTATATAGACGTCTTCGCCTGGAATTATGAGGACATGCCAGGACTTGATCCTCAAGTGGCCATGCACCGCCTCAACATCAATTCGGACGTAAAGCCTGTTAAACAACAACAGCGACGGTTTCGCCCAGAAATAATGGAGGCAATTCAATCAGAAGTCAGAAAACTTATTGATTCTGGCTTCATCAGGGAAGAACAACATCCCGACTGGGTAGCCAACATCGTCCCCGTTTCCAAGAAGAACGGGAAGATCAGGATCTGCATCGACTTCCGCGATCTAAACGAGGCCTGCCCCAAGGACGAATTCCCATTGCCGATCACAGATGTCATGATTGACAATACTTGTGGATTCGAACGAATGTCCTTCATGGACGGATTCTCAGGATACAATCAAATTAAAATGTATCCTGACGACGAAAAGCACACCTCCTTCAGGACACCCCTAGGAATGTATTGCTACACCGTCATGCCCTTCGGACTGAAGAATGCAGGGGCAACCTATCAAAGGGCCATGAATGTCATTTTCCATCAGCAAATACGCAAAACGGTGGAATGTTATGTTGATGACATTGCGGTGAAAAGTCGTATTAAAGGAGATCACATAGCTGATCTGAAGGTGGTCTTCGACATCATGCAGGCTCATCAATTGAAGATGAATCCCACCAAGTCCTTCCTGGGGGTAGCCAGTGGCAAATTCCTAGGATTTGTTGTGACTTCCACAGGAATCCATTTGGACCCGGAAAAAATCCGCGCTATCCAGGAGATGCAACCCCCGAGAAACCTCAAGGAACTCAGGGGTTTACAGGGTCGATTGGCGTACATCCGCAGGTTCATCTCAAACCTCTCCGGAAGATGCCAACCCTTCGCTAAGCTGATGAAGAAGGGTGTCTCATTCATTTGGGATGACGCTTGCCAACAAGCGTTCGAGGAAATCAAGCAATACCTTACCCAACCACCAGTCCTTGCAGCTCCAGTATCCGGAAAGCCGTTTCTGGTGTACATCCGAGCGATGGATCATTCTTTGGGAGCTCTACTAGCTCAGAATGACGATCAGGGACGTGAGCAAGCAATCTACTATCTAAGTAGAACAATGATCGGAGCCGAACATCGGTATAACCCGATCGAGAAGGAATGTTTGGCACTGGTGTTCGCTATCCAGAAAATGCGACACTATCTGGTAGGCCAGACTATAAATGTCATATCAAAAGTCAACCCCCTGAGGTTACTTATGACAAAGCCTTCTTCACTAAATGGCCGGCTGGCAAAGTGGGCCATGTTGCTATCCCAGTATGATATGCACTTTCTGCCGCAGAAAGCCATTAAGGGACAAGCGGTGGCAGACTTCCTAGCTGAACACCCAGATCCGAGGGCAGCCAAAGTCTACGAGGATCTCCCAGACGAAGTGGCCGAAGTCTACCTGACTCAGACATCGTTCGAAAGTCAAGTGTGGCAACTTTTCTTCGACGGTGCATCAAGGACAAGCCCCAAGGACACGTAGTGGCGGGGGTAGGAGTAGTACTTGTCTCCCCACAAAATTATGTGATCCCCCAAGCTGTCTCGCTAACGGAGCCTTGTTTCAACAATGTGGCGGAGTACAATGCTCTATTGATCGGGATGCAGCTCGCCGATGAGATTGGCGTTAAAAATCTCGAGGCATACGGTGACTCTAAACTCATCGTCAGTCAAATTCGCGGGGAGTACGAAGTCAGACATGAAGACTTAGTACCCTATTACAACGCAACTATCCGCATGGCCGAGGGGTTTGCTAACTTCTACATCGACCATGTACCGCGCAGGCAAAATGCGCACGCCGATGCACTCGCATCCCTTGCAGCCTCCTTAGTGATTAGTATCCAATATTGCATATTTTACCTCATAATTCCCATGCATTTAGTTAATAAATACATAATTTTTACTCATCTTCTCTACATATTTGCAGGTACACACTCTAAATGAGAGAAAGCCAATAATCACTTTAATTAGCAATAATTAAAGTGATTAATCCAAGATTAAGATAAAGCCAAATTTGAATCAAGATTCAGAAAGATCCGCGCGCCCAAAGAAGAATCCAGATAGTCCACGTGGCTAACCACCTAACAATAAAATCCCACCAGAAAATCTGGGCTCAACGGCCCAGATTTTGCCGCCAGTTTTGGGAGATCTTGAGGATCTGCGGCAGTTACAGGGAGTTAGGATCCCGAATTTTGCGCCAACCAACTAGCTTCTGGATCCTTCACCTGGGGCTATAAATATGGGACCTTGGACCTGCGAGCAAAGAAGAGAACAGAGAAGAGAGAAGAGAGGAAAAATCATTAGTGTTGTAATTTTGTTTAGTTTTTCTCTAGGTTTAGTTCTTTAGATCCCTCTTCTTCTTCCCTAGAATTCATTGTAAAAGAGAGAGATTGTGAGAGAGAGAGCTTGTGTAATCAAGGGTGACAACTTGAAGCAACAAGGATTGATCCATTCTCCTTCCTCTACTTGAGCTTGGTTCTAGTTTACTTGCTTTCTTTATGTGCTTTCTTTATTGCTTTCTTTAATTCCTTGCAATTTACTTCATGCTTTGTTTTACTTCTCTAATGGCTTTTAGCTAATTTTTCTCCATGTACTAGCTAACCACTAGCCTTGCCATCTTCACTAACTCATGGGTGATTGCTTTATTTCATCTTGCAAGTTGTGTGGTCTTCTCTTCTCCGATGGGTTAAACCACCCATTCTTCAAATGAGAAAGTAATTAGATCAACACGCTAGACGAATCCACGCCGATGGAGTGACAACATGAGGCAAGCGTTCACTATCACGGAGTTTAGTAAGTATTGGTAAGGTAGTAAGGTAAGCTAGTCATGGTTTGCTTCTTCTTTAAGTTTCCTTTTCTTTTCTTGTGAATACCAAATCTCACTCTTGATTTCTTTTCCAACTTTTCCACCATGAACATAACCATCCATTCTTTAGTTTCTTTTTCATTTGATTCACTATTTTTATTAGCATGGAAGAATTCTCGTTTACATTTCTTCACTACGATTCGTAACGCTTCCATCGCTAGCTCTCCCTGAGAATCGACTCGGTATAGCCTTATGCTATAGCGGAGATAAGAAAGGGATACATCGACTACATTTTAATACACCTTTAATACACCTTTCTCGTTTCAATCAATTTTTGGCGCCGTTGCCGGGGAGAGCAACGTTTTTTTGGTTTAAAGTGAAGTACTAAACGATTCTTCTTCTCTGTTGCAGGTTACAGGTTGAAGAAACAGAAAATCTTGCATTGCAGTGACATACAAGTGGACCTGGGCCTCTGCTCTCGAAAGCAGAGACCAGGATCCCTCCAAATTGCCGCAATTTCTGGGATTTTGCCGCAGATTTGCGGCAATAAGGAGTGAACTTCTGATAAAATTTCTGCAGGGCTTGCTTCTCTGCAAAACACAGCTGCTGATATACCTGAAATTCTGTATTCTTCACCTTATTCCTGCTTAATTAAAAAACAGTAAAAAGTTGGTTGAAATTGTTAAAAATTGTTTAGACATTTGCATTCTACGCACGTGTCTTTCAATTCTTTACTTTTACTGTTGAAAAGTGCTGGAGGCAAGGTACGTTTCGCATTGCATATAGACTAGGAATCATCTCTTGCTTGATTTTCATGCTTTGAGTGAATCTTAGTGATATTTCTTGTACACTTGCACAATTCAATTTTAAGGGCATACCCGTAAATAAGATAAGGTGGGGGAGTTCATTACCCTTTCCTTAGCCCGAAAACCACAATCTCAAGCACTCACTAACCCAAGCCTAATTTAATAAAAAAGTAGACGTTGGCCCTAGGGACATCTCGGACTCATTTAGGAGATTATCCTAAGGGGAAAAAGTGTTGGAATTTAACTCTTGCAAAATCAGTGTCTAGGAAAGGGGTTGAGGGCCGAAAGCCCGAAGGTTGCTGGTTACTTAATTAAGGAACGTCTCTGACGGAAAACCTCCCACCAACCTTACCCTTCCCTGGCTGATTAGCTTGTGGTTAGAGTCTGCACTGAACCTCCCGTGGACAGTCTATCAGTTAGGAGTCGTCTAGGTCCTAAGTCTACCCTAACTTAGGTTAGAATTTTTCTTTCTTTTGTTTGTTTGTTTGTTTGTTTGTATTTGATTGTGTGATATGGCTTACAATTACAATTCTTTCCATCCTAATAATAATCCATATTTCACACCATCTCCATATTCGGATAATTCCAACCCGGTGTTTTACAATATGCACCAACCAAATACACCGGGTTGGCCTTATCCGAATCAATATGACCCATACCCCCCATCTAATAAGTATAATTTTCATAATAATTTCAACTCTTCACCGAGTAATTGGGGATTCCAGTCCCCCGAGTTTAATTATCAACCTCCTTGTCCACCATATTCACCGAGTCCACAATATCCACAATATTCATTTTCAGAATCCGCTTCATATACTCCTTTTTCTGAACCACCAATTGAAGAAAAATCTGAGTTACTCAGGAGTATAGAAGCTAATCTTCAAAGGGTCGAGCAACAACTTCAAGAAACATTTGACCCTCCAATTTCACAGTATTTTCAAGAGTCTTACTCACTTCCACCTTTTCCTAATGAACAACCATTTGCCTTGGAAATGAGTAAAGATCTCTTGTGTGAGTCCACTTTTCCATCACCACACATTTTTGACTCACAATTTCATCACCAATTTCAAAACAACACTTCATCTTTTCCACAAAATGATGAACCAATGAATCGTGAAAAGATGCTTGAATTCTTGGCTCAGACTCAAAATACTCGTAATCGTGACGTAGAGTTGATGATCCAAACTCTTCATTCTCATCCTAATGTCACTAACCATTCTGTCCGAGCCAAAGAGTCATGTTGTTTTGGAAATCAAGATTCAATTTCAGCACACTCACCTGAACTTGTCCAAACTTTAGATCCCATTGACATTTTGGCAAGTTTTCCTTTTACTGAAATCGAACTTGAACATGAACATGATCCTGAACTTCCACTTAATGATTCAACTCTACTTCCTGATTCAATTATGACTTCGGTGTCTTCACATAAATTCACTTCATTTCCCGAGTCATTATTGAATCCAGTACCCATCCATTTTGAAATTGAATCACCAATCTTCCTTGATGATCATATTGAACTTGACCAATTCATTTCTTTTGAAAATTCCATTGATAAATTGGCAAGTTCACATTTTTGTGAAATTGAATTACATGAGGAATATGATCTTGAACCCCAACTTAGTGATTCAATTCTTTTCCCTGATTCAATAATGACTCCGGTATCTTTACCTGACTTCAATCTTTTCCCGGAGTCAACTTTGAATCCTGTCCCAATTCATAATGAAATTGAATCATCCATCCTTGAGGATCATCTTGAACTTGACCAATTATACCTTTTGAAGATCCTATTGATAAATTGGCAAGTTCTTATTTTTGTGGAATTGAACTCAATATGGAATGTGACTTTGACTCTCAAACTTGTGATCTAATTCAAATCCTAAATCATTATTGACTCCTGTTATGTTACCCAAGTTGAGCAACATCTTAGAGTCAGTTTTGATTCCCATCCCTCCTGAACTTGAATCACCAATTTTTGATAGTCACATTCCAATGTTGGACAATACATGTGGACTTGAGTTTCCATTTCTTGACTTGGACCCAATTCCAGAATTCACTTTGACTCCTGAACCTTTACTTAATTTCAGTCACTTTCCTGAGTCAGTTCTTCCTGAGTCCAAGTCAACTGTTCTATCATTTCATCTTCCATTCTGGGACAAGGATCTTGATAAATTTGATTCTGAAATTATTTGGAAAATTTGGAAATTAGATGGGGGCATGTACATAATAATCTTAAATGCACACATCATTTTTGTGGGTCATATTATTGAGATTTCTGGTGGGTTCCTCAAAACCCAAAGAAAAGTTGATTGGGCCATGTTTCGTGGACCAATCCGACCACCACCGGAACCACCACCTTAAATTAATTTTTTTTTTCCTTACTAACATAGGATTTAGAAAATAAAAAAAAAAAGAGAGAAAAAAAAAGAAATAGAAATAAAGGAGGGATTTTTTGCTAAAAGGAGTTTCCACACTTTCCAAATTCAATATCTTTTCTAAATTCCTAGGTTTCCTCATATTCCAAGTCCCTAGGGTCAAAGTTCTTTTCAAAACTTCCAAATCCCTAGGGTAAATTCGTTTTTGACCTAGGGATAGATTGGGAACTCTCAAATTTCTCCCTCCTATAAGTAACCCCTCTTCCACACACTTCCTCCCTCAAACGAAATAACTCTCCTCAGATCTGCAACTCTATCCCAAAGAGCCGCCACTGAAATTTTTCTTCTTCCCAGATCTCACTATTTTGCCGCGATTTCCTGGAGTTTGCCGAGCTTCTGCGGCAATTCTGACGATTCCAGCGCGCCGCCAAGATCTGTTCCGATCAATTTCAACTGTTTACTACTGATCTGGTGCCACATCCTTATTCAGAGACTCCTAAACCCACTGCAGAGATCGAAATCTTACCCCCCACGAATTCCGGGGGTGGTTCGACTTCTAAATCTCTTCTTTTTACCGCTTTGATCTTAAATTCATAGTATGACACCATCTATTTTTATTGAGAAAGATTTTGGGCAGATTTTGAGTAATGCAAATGGTTATGGACATGTGTTTTTAGAGAGAATTAGGGCTTGGAATTGGTACACGTTAGTGTATGACAACACTGAGACCGACGCATTTTATTGTCCCGATTTGGTGACGATGTTTTACACACACATAGACCAAGCCTCAATTGATCTAGAAACATGTCAATTTTCTGTGCACATGCCCATAGGAGACCTACTTGTCACGCTTCCTCTTCTTGAGGAAGTCACCTCTGTTCCAACCATCACACACCACACCGAGCCTCTCCCGTTGATTGAGTATATGACTATTATGGGAGCTCGGTGTACTGAGCAGGATCGTGGGCTCAAAGCCAGTACGACATTTAGAAATATTCACTGCGTTGGACGTTGGATCCAACGAAACATTTTAGGGCTTGACCACACCTCCTCTTTCAACAGACCAGTGTTGCAGATTATACATGATTTAATGATACGTCAACACTCGGTTTGTTTGAACAAGGTCATCTTCCATGCACTTATAGCCAACTCTTCACGCACACGAGGTGCCAAATACTCCCACCCCATCTTGATTACACGTCTGTGTAGGACTTTCCTATCAGACGATGTATTTGATGCATTCGACCGAGTGTTTGTTGCACCGGAGAGACCTACCAGTTCTTATAACTGTTGTTTACACGCGATCTGGACTCCTACTGTCCAGACTGAGCATGTAGAGTCCTCCTCTGAGGAGAGTCTTGAGGAAGAAGATGAACCTGAGTTTTGGAGGCAGGATCCCCCAGTTGAGTCACGAGCTTTCATGTCCTCCATTTGGAAGGGCATGAAGAAAATTTTTAGGGGTCAAGTGAGGCTGAGGAAACAAGTAGAGGAGCAATCCTCCAGGTTATCCTCCAGGTTAGATGATATTGAGGCAAGGCTAAGCAGATCACAGTCGGCTGGACCCAGTACTACTGCGGGTCCAAAGAGGAGGAGGGAGTGACTTTTTACCTTACCTATTTCATGCATCATTTTTATCTTGCATACATTGAGGACAATGCATGAGATAGGTATGGGGGGTATGTACTAACATAGGACTTTTTATTTTCTTTATAGGATTTTTATTTTTTTAGGATTTTCATTTTTAGGTCTTCCATTTTATTTTTAGATTTTATCTTTTTTCTAGATTTTCCCCTTTCTTTTTAGATTTTACCTTTTCTTTTAGAAAAATTAAAAAAAAAACAAAATTAAAAAAATAAAAAAATAAAAAAATATAAAAATAAAAATTATCTTTTTTTCTAGATTTTCCCCTTTCTTTTTAGATTTTACCTTTTCTTTAGAAAAATTAAAAAAAAACAAATTAAAAAAAAATAATAAAAAATAAAAATAAACTTTTTGAAATAAGAGACAAAGTTTTGATCTATTTTTAAGAAAATTAAGATGTATCTTAGGAATTAAGAAAGCCTTAATTATGACATCTTAAACCTAGTTGAAATAATAGATCTTGTTTGAGATTATAGGCTAAGTAAGTAAAATTGGGGAGATATTTTTATCTTGAATTTTTACCTTAGATAAATATGCACTTTACACTTACACATTTCTTGGGATGGAGACAAAGACCAAAAATGCCATATATATATAAAAAAAAAATTATAAATAAAACATCACCTATTAAGCTGGACAATCGTGCCTCAAGAAGCATGATTATTCACGCCTAAAGGTGGTAAAGGAAATAAATAATCCCCCTTAGTTATGTGGCCTTTTTTACTCGAGACCTTAAACCCGAGGGATGTTTTCTCATCTGGTGCCCTAAGACCGTCTGGTTTGGGAGTCATCGGTTAAAGGCTCGCTACAAGGGTAAACTAGAAAGCCTAGACTAAGGGAAGAATAAAAAAAAAAAGAAAAAAAAAATATATATATATATATATAGATAAATAAATGGCTTGATGGTTGGAGTTGAAATCCCAAAAATCTTCACGAGCACGGTGTGCATATTATCTAGGTTTTATGAAAGATAAAATATTCAATCCAATTTTGAATTCTTACCTTAATTGAAAACAAGATCTTGCATGGAGACTAAGTTTAAGGGAGAATGATTATAGGTGGACTTATGACCTTAGATCACTTATATTTTTGCAAAAATATTTCGTAAACTTGTCTCTCTTTCAAAATGCATTTTCAAAACACTAACATTTGTCTTCTTTCTTTATGGATTTTGTGGGTGTAATCCGCTGAAAACCCTCAGGAGACAACACTCCTCCTCTAGGGTAACCTAGAGGTTTAACGGCTTGTTGCACACGCTCAGTGCAATCGCGTCACCTGCGAAAGTGGTGTAATAAATGGGTAGTATAGTTTTTCTTTTCTTTTTCTTTGTTTTGCTCGAGACGAGCAAAAGAATAAGTGTGGGGGTGTGATTAGTATCCAATATTGCATATTTTACCTCATAATTCCCATGCATTTAGTTAATAAATACATAATTTTTACTCATCTTCTCTACATATTTGCAGGTACACACTCTAAATGAGAGAAAGCCAATAATCACTTTAATTAGCAATAATTAAAGTGATTAATCCAAGATTAAGATAAAGCCAAATTTGAATCAAGATTCAGAAAGATCCGCGCGCCCAAAGAAGAATCCAGATAGTCCACGTGGCTAACCACCTAACAATAAAATCCCACCAGAAAATCTGGGCTCAACGGCCCAGATTTTGCCGCCAGTTTTGGGAGATCTTGAGGATCTGCGGCAGTTACAGGGAGTTAGGATCCCGGATTTTGCGCCAACCAACTAGCTTCTGGATCCTTCACCTGGGGCTATAAATATGGGACCTTGGACCTGCGAGCAAAGAAGAGAACAGAGAAGAGAGAAGAGAGGAAAAATCATTAGTGTTGTAATTTTGTTTAGTTTTTCTCTAGGTTTAGTTCTCTAGATCCCTCTTCTTCTTCCCTAGAATTCATTGTAAAAGAGAGAGATTGTGAGAGAGAGAGCTTGTGTAATCAAGGGTGACAACTTGAAGCAACAAGGATTGATCCATTCTCCTTCCTCTACTTGAGCTTGGTTCTAGTTTACTTGCTTTCTTTATGTGCTTTCTTTATTGCTTTCTTTAATTCCTTGCAATTTACTTCATGCTTTGTTTTACTTCTCTAATGGCTTTTAGCTAATTTTTCTCCATGTACTAGCTAACCACTAGCCTTGCCATCTTCACTAACTCATGGGTGATTGCTTTATTTCATCTTGCAAGTTGTATGGTCTTCTCTTCTCCGATGGGTTAAACCACCCATTCTTCAAATGAGAAAGTAATTAGATCATAGACGAATCCACGCCGATGGAGTGACAACATGAGGCAAGCGTTCACTATCACGGAGTTTAGTAAGTATTGGTAAGGTAGTAAGGTAAGCTAGTCATGGTTTGCTTCTTCTTTAAGTTTCCTTTTCTTTTCTTGTGAATACCAAATCTCACTCTTGATTTCTTTTCCAACTTTTTCACCATGAACATAACCATCCATTCTTTAGTTTCTTTTTCATTTGATTCACTATTTTTATTAGCATAGAAGAATTCTCGTTTACATTTCTTCACTACGATTCGTAACGCTTCCATCGCTAGCTCTCCCTGAGAATCGACTCGGTATAGCCTTATGCTATAGCGGAGATAAGAAAGGGATACATCGACTACATTTTAATACACCTTTAATACACCTTTCTCATTTCAATCACTTAGCTCTTCCAGCTGGAGCAATGGAGAAGATATTCGTCTACAGCCACGACCTGTATTGCCCGAGAAATGCTCTCGAGGATTATCAGGAGTCAACGGGAGGTCGTCACTGCGAAGAAGCACTTGAAGCGTCAACTGGTCCAGAACTTAAAGACTGGCGATTCCCCTACATCGACTATGTCTTGTACGGCATCCTGCCCGAGGACGCCAAAGAGGCGACTGCCATTCGAAGGAAAGCCCCTAAGTTTTACTATAATGCGATTACACGAACATTGTATCGTCGATCGCGTGACGGGATCTTACTCCGGTGCCTCTCACCAAAGGAGGCCCAGGAAGTATTGAAAGAGGCCCACGACGGTACATGCGGAGCCCATCAACCTGGCCCAAAATTGGCACATCGACTCCAAAGGTTGGGTTACTATTGGCCCAAGATGGTTGCCGACGCCGTCGCCTATGCCAAAAGTTGTCACGCTTGCCAAATACATGAAGATTTTATCCATCAAGCACCAGGGTACCTCCACTCTACGACCTCTACAGGGCCATTTGAGATGTGGGGGATGGATGTGGTTGGTCCTATCAGCCCACCATCATCAAAGGGACATCGGTTCATTCTAGCAATAACCGATTACTTCTCCAAATGGGCCGAAGCCATTCCTTTGAAGGAGGTGAAATCGTCAAACGTGATCAAGTTCGTGAAACATCACGTTATTTACCGTTTCGGCGTACCTCGGCGAATTGTCCATGACAATGGACCCCAGTTCATCAGCCAGGCATTCCAGAGATTCTGCGCTAAGTTCAGAGTCCAGAGTGTGTCTTCAACGGCATACTATCCTGCCGCTAATGGCCTCGCAGAAGCTTTCAACAAGACCATTGGCAAGCTTCTCAAAAAGTTCGTCTCGAAGAGTCAACGCGACTGGGACGACAAGCTAGGCGAATGCTTATGGGCCTATCGCACAACAGTGCGAACCCCGACTAAAGCCACGCCGTTTTCCTTGGTATACGGATGTGAGGCCGTGCTTCCCCTGAAAATCCAAATTCCATCTCTACGCGTCGCCTTGACAGCGGAGATGACGACAGAGGACAAGCATCGACAGCGACTCCAGGAACTGGAGGCCTTAGACGACAAGCGTCTGCAAGCCCAACAGCAAATCGAGCTCTACCAAGCTCGAATCACCAGAGCCTTCAACAAGAAAGTTAAAGTACGAACTTTTAAGAAAGGCGATCTTGTCTTAGCCGTCAGAAGACCCATGGTGATGACGCACAAGACAAAAGGAAAATTCCAACCCAAATGGGAAGGACCATTTGTAGTAGAGTCAGTCTACTCAAATGGGTCATATCGCCTCATAACTTCAAATGGTGATACACTCATGATGCCGATCAATGGCAGGTTCCTAAGAAATACTATCCTTAGATGGTATTCTTCTGCTGATCAAGTTAAAAGTACACCTCTGATCAAAATAAGAGGAGCTTCTTCATTGATATCCAACGCCTCCGACGGCAAAGGATAGAGGAAAATGTTGGCTTTTAAACCCAACATAAGTCTTCAACAACTCATCATGCTGAGGGGAATAGCATGGCTAGCCCAACTCAAACGGTAGTTGGTAAAGGCACCTCAAATCCGTTGATAGCTGGGGGTTTGCTAAAAATCCTAAGTGGACTTGATTCCACTCTTTCCTCCAAAATTCCTTACCAATTCTCATCCACAGAATGATAGGACCACAAAAAAAAAATGAGCTAACAATCGTTGCCAAGTTAACACCATACCTCTGGTAATGAAATACCCCTTGTAGAGTACAAATCTTGCTTGTCAACTCTACACTTTGCCAAGTTAACACTACACCTCTTGCACTTCGAATCTCACTTGTCAATTCTCATCCATAGAATGACAGGTTCTCAAACCGTTTTCGGCTCAAGCCAATTCTTGTCAAGTTAATATCATACCTCTGACAAAACTACTGTTTAAGTTAACATTATACCTCTAAGCAGTACTTCAAGTTTCTGCCAAGTTTATATTACACCTATGACAGTCACTTTTCTTCAGTCTTCCACATCGAAGCTGAAATGAATGATGCCAAGTTAACACTACACCTCTAGCATCTGAGTCATCGCTAAGTTCAACAATACACCTATGGCCATGACCTTTCCTCGACTTCCTTGTCCAAGTCGAGATGACCAATGCTAAGTTCAACATTACACCTCTAGCATTACCTCACTGTCAAGTTAACATTACACCTATGACAGTGACACTTCTTAGTTAAGTTAATATCACACCTCTGACTCATATCCTTGTCAAGTTAACATTACACTTCTAACAAGACCACTTTCAATCCGTTAAGTTAATATCACACCTCTAACGGTAACAAACCTTCCTAGACTCTCCACGAGTCTAATCTCACTTGTTATTCTCTTCAATAGAATAACAGGTCCACCTAAAAACACTGTTAGGTTAATATTACACCAATTAACAGTGTTTTCATCAAATCCCCAGCTGAACTCGATTAAGTTAACTCTAAACCTCTGATCAGAGATTACCCTCCCTGGGGGTACCAATTCTACTTGTCACTTTCTCTTATAAAGTGGCAGGCCCACCAAAGATTATTTCATCTCTGTCAAGTTAATATTACACCTCTGACAGTACTGTGAAAGTTCCTGAAATAGGATCTCTTCCTCCACAAAGTTTGACTTATTAAAGTTACCATCATGATTTTAACAAAGTCAAAGATTCTTTGCTTCTACGAGTCTAAGACAAAAGTTCAAGACAAGGAAAGAGGCAAAAAGAAAAGTATCGCTTTTATTCATTTCCAAACATATGAAAGTGATACAGTAAAAACGCTCTCTTATACAATAAGATTGAGTGTTACAATTAAGGAGTACAAGGAAGTCCCTCTCTCTCTCTCTCTCTCTTAGAGGTTGCATTCACTCCTTATAAGCCGCGTCTGATTCCAAGTGCGCGATGTTTTGTGGCTACAATAGAAGCTGGTTACACCACAATGCATGATGTAAACATCGAAAGCGCCCTAGCTGACTAAGCTAAGAGCAATGGTATTCTTGAGGTCTGGTGGCAACAGAAAGTCCTGCAACCCTTCGTTCATGAACATCTCTTCCCCCAGCAGACCATCCAGCAGACATGACGAGTCCTCGATGTGACTTCTGGAGTGGGAGAGGAAGAGGATCTTGTCCGCCACCACAACCGCCGGAACCCTCATCGCCGTCATGCATAGCCTGACCATCTCTTGCCAGCAGGCATGAATGGTGAAGCAGATCTGAAGAGACCTTAGCGAGGGTTGGGTCCTCGTCAGAGATGTAATATACTCTCTTATAGGTGACGAGGACCATAATATACTCTCTTATAGGTGAACATCGAACAAGTTCGCCAGCCAAAGCATCCTTCCAGGGGTCCAGCAAACCAACAAGTCTACCTGCAAGGAATGAAACAAAGGAATCAGAACAATCTGCAACTTAGTATGTTTCAACAGAGAAAAACTAAAGTCGCAAATGCAGACTGCAGACGCGGGAATGATCCACGCAGTCAGCCAAGCAGACGCGGGAATGATCCACGCAGTCGGCCAAGCAAACGCGGAATGACCCACGCAGTGAGCCAAACTGCTGCGTCAGCAGAGACAAACGCGAATCAAAACGCGGTCTCATTCTGCGCCCAAGTCGAAAGCACAGACGCCTAAAAGGCACAGACGCCGAAAATTGCCATCTTCTTGTTGAGTGAACAAGAGTTGCAAGGCTCGGGTCTGAAACCTTTTTTTTTGAATTCGTCTAAGGCAGTAGCCATAAAACGCGCCAAGACAGTGGCTTTGAAACGCAAACTTTGTGAACAAAACCGGCGCCAAGTGACAAGGATTTCAGCACTTGCGTCCAGAGAGGAAGTTGGCAACGCAAATTCCAGAAGGAATGCACCGACTCATACTTCATGGGAAAAGTCCAGATAATGATGATGCCAAAGTACAGGCCATGGTAGATTAAAATATCATGGCTAATCGGGACGGCGTACCAACAGAGGCCTCTACCAAGAGTCGGGCTCTCTGCGTCCAAACGCGGACATGAAAGGCGATCAAAGAGACGCTTCCGTTTGAAGAGACCAAACAGAAGCATGAAAGCTCTGGGTCATCTTCATCCACAGAGGTACCTTCATCCATGGAGGCAAGCCCCTGATAGGGTTCTTGAAGAGAGAAGGCAGAGTCCCTTAGAGTACTCGTTCTCAAACAGAGCACAGTCTGAGCAGCCGCTATTAGAAGAAGAGGGTTAGCCCTATTTATAGGCAGACCCTAACAACTGCTATTAATGGTACATCAATCAGAACCGTCGCGCACGACTGTCAAAGCCCAATGAAGGACTGACGCGTGGAGCGTCGCTTTGGGAACCGTCGCAAACACCGGTTTCCAACCGCCAGCGCCGGTTTTTGCATTAAAGAGCGTTAAAACGCCCAAGTCCAATGAAAAATTGACGTGTGGACAACCGCCTTGGAAAAAAACGGATGACCCAGTTTCCCAAACGTCGGTGAAGACTTGACGTCCAATCGTCAGTGAAGACTTGACGGTCAAAGATCTCACAAAATCTTTAAGTCAGGCTGCATCAAACGCAGACAGCAAAGTCGCGTCCGGCTGCATTAAACGCAGATGGAAAGCCGCGTCTAAGAATCCGCGTCACCGTTCTCAAATTAAAAGGCATTCACCCGCGCTTTAAAGGAGCGTCCACGTGACTCAAAATCGCGTCCTTTCAGCAAACAATGCTGCGTCCCTCGCGTCTGCCCTATCTGCGTCTTACTCTGCAAGACAAATTCGAGGTTCACTCTGTGATTGACGCTGCGTCTCATCAAAAGGACTTAGTGAAATCTAAGTTCCTATGGAATGATGACCGCGTCTCACCCTGCCGCGTCTCATCAAAAGGACTTAGTGAAATCTAAATTCCTATGGAATGATGACCGCGTCTCACCCTGCCGCGTCTCATCAAAAGGACTTAGTGAAATCTAAGTTCCTATGGAATGATGACCGCGTCTCTCCCTATAGATTGACGCTGCGTCTCATCAAAAGAACTTGGTTCTGCCCAAGTTCTTCTGAACTGATACCCGCGTCTCCCTGTAAACAGAGGCCGCGAGTCGATGCTGCGTTTCATTGAAAGAACTTAGTCTTATCTAAGTTCAGTATTCACAGCCAGTGATCAAGAAGTTGGATTCATCCACAGCTAAGCAAAGAAGATGGAACAAAAAAAATGTCCTTGTTATATCAAAAGTGGATACAAACACTCTGATAAATAGAGTGTTCTTTTCTTTAAAAAAAAAAAAAGAAAACCGGAGGCTAAATGTCCTGGTTCGCCAAGGAACGGATTTGCTCCCTGAGATGATGCATCTTGATCTGACGTGCCTTCTCAGCCTCCATCAGGCTTGGACCCGCAGCTCCTCTTCAGATAGGAAGGGTTTTTGCAGCCAGCTGCGCTCGCAGAGATTCCACCCTGGAAGAATGCAGAGACAGACTCTCTTCAGCTCGCGCCTTAGCCGCCTGTTGCTCCGCAAGCTCCTCTTTGATGGTAACCAGTTTCTTCTCATTGATCGCAAGCACAGCTTCTGCCTTGGCAATGGTGTCCCGAGCCTTGGCAATGGTGTCCCGAGCACTGATGATGACGTGTTCCGTGCTCTGCATGACAATCTCGGATTCCCTTGAATCATCAGTTAGTTTCTGGCATTCAGCCTGGGAATATTCGAGGCTGCGGATCTCTGCATCTATTTGTGCCTCTGCCTCCTGTCGCTCTTATTCTTGAACAGCTAAGAGCCGGGTTAGGGTGGCCTGGGCCTCACTAGAAGAGCTGGCATTCTCCAAAGACTTCAGCTCGTGCAGGTCATCTCCCAGTTGCTCCACCACCCGCAGACACGCCTGGGCAAGTGAGGGGCCTCCGGTTAATTCGACATTCTCGGCCAGATTTCTGAGAAGCGTCCGGGAAAAATTGAAGGAACTGCTTCCATGTAAGATGAGATCAATACATGATCCCATCGAAGCAAAGAATTGTTGCACCATCTGGCGTGCCAGTTCCCCCATATCGTCACCACCTGGGAAGCTTCCCGCCCCCTTTTCTGTCACGGGATAAGGCGGATCTTCTCGCACAAGAGTTGTGCCGACCACCGATACGGCTAGAGCAGAAGTAGCCTCGGGCGTTTCCAGAGGTGCTATCTTTGCAGGAACTTCCTCCTCAGAAACTTCAGCCGAGACCTGAGCCGTGTGGCCTTCTGGAGGGATATCAATCATTGGACCCTCCACCTGAGCCCCCTTAGTTCTCTCTGCAAATGACCGCAACATTAGCCACAAAGGTGAAAAGCGAAACATTCAAAATATCAGAACTTCCTTACCACCTGAGAGGTCCAGAGATAGCGAACCCTTGGGTGAATCCTGCAGAATTAGAGCTTCCCCAGCCTCAGTGGGTACCTCCTTTTCCGGCAAAGCGGAGGGCTCCCTAGTTTCCGCAGTCGCCCCTTCCGAAGTTGTCTCGCCAACTGAAGCCTCAACTCCTTCGAGCTGGGTCACCTCTTTTACCATCTCCTCGACATGCAAAGAGGTTGTAGTCTCGGCATCCTCAGCCAACCCTACAGCGTAAAAGAAGAAGGTTAAGACACCTTCTTCAAAACCAAAGAGGAAATCGAGTGAAAATACCTGCAATGGGAACAACTGTCGCCAACGGTGATGACGCCGTCAACGGTTCCCCCCCGTACATTTCTTCCTCCGAGATATGGGAGAACTTGCTCGGATTAGGAAGGGTGGGTTCATCACCATAGTCGACCTTGTCTTCAAACTCGCTTTCCCCTGAGTACGAGGAAGAAGACAGTTCAACGCGAGGAAGCTCTGCAACCAGAGCCTTGCCTCCAATTACCCCAGTGGTAGGGCTGGGGTCAGCCATCCGAGGACTGGAAATGAAGACAGAAGGAGACCCGGGCTGTTGAGCTGAGGAATACTCGGGCTGAGCTGAGATCCCAGGGATCTTGACATTACCTCCGCTCATTATATCAACCTCTAGCTGCTCATCCTCGTCAGTGGCGGCGGATCGATCAACGAGCTCCCCTTCCTCCGCAGACCCGTGGCCTCTGCTAAGTGACCTGGGAACACGGACTAGAGGAGTTTCTTCTTCAGCTATCTCTTCCTCCCTCAGTGCCTCAACGACAGCAGGGATCTCTTCAGATTGAGAGACTTCGGTTGTCAAGTCTCTTCGAACCTTCTTCGGAGCGGGTTCAGCAGTAGGAGTAGAGCCTTGACGACGCTTGCTCACCGCCTGTCGAGACTTAGTTGCTTGCGGCTCTGCCCTAGTCGCTTGTGGCTCCGCCCTTGGTGGTCGTGGCTCCATGGCTCGTGGCTCCCTTCTCATTCTTCGCCCGACCTCCTTTTGGGCCTTCAGGTACTGTTCTACGAGTTTCGTCAGTTTACTAGAATCTGTCCTTGCCTCGAGACTTGCATTGATGCTCTCGATGCATGAAGACGCCGGAAAAAAGTCTGGTGTTTGGATGGCCTGGGAGTACCAAGTGCAGAAGCTGAAGCTCGTACGGCACTTGGGCCCTTCGAGAGGTAGACGGAAAGTTACTCCCGTCCCTCCAGCCACACTATAGTACCAGGCCCGGGCACCCTCGAACAGGTTCCCTTCGAAGGCGAGTCGAGCATTGGGGTTCCCGACATAGAGCTGATCATAGCCGAACTGTCGAGCAAAGCTATTCGGCATGTACGGCTCAATGGTGCATGACGTCCCTTGCCGGAAAAGCACATATCCGGGCCGGATATTGAGCAACCACCAGAAGGCTCCCGCGGATAACCTCGTGAAGTCATCTGGGCCAACAAAATCAACAAGTAGATCCCCGAGAGATGCACCAGGGATCTGGGGAGGCAGCGATTGAGCTGGTAGTTCGCAGGGTCTGGGCACTTCCGGACGTAATATATATAAGGATTACGCCATTTCGAACCCTCCAACCGCTGTACAAAAGGGACAGAACTCTCCTTCCAACGCACCGCCGTCATCAAGGAAGGCAATGCATCACGTACCAAGCCATGAGGTACGTGTAAGGCAGCTCGACACGAGGGTTGGGACGCTTCACCGTCGGACTCCCTTCTGAGTCAACATACGGCTTTCCCTCGGAGTCTGCAGTTTTCAGTGGCTCGCAGAAACTCTTAGTGAGCGCCCGCAGCCCGCTCTGAATACCAGCCGCCACGGCCGGGAGAAGGGCTATGGGGTTGCCATGAGCCAGGAGCACCGCCGGGTACACCACGTCAGCAACAATGACTTCATGTGGCAGCGTGGGCACCACACAGCGCTTCAGCCACAGCATCAGAAAGCCCGCCAGCAACGCCCGATCGGAGATAGGGGTCCGGGCTTGATGGTGAAAGCTCTCAAAAACCAAGTCAGGGTCAAAACAGGGTCAAAACCGTCCTCATTTGACTCCGTGGTGTAGAAACTGTCAGAAGCCTGGTCGATCCTGTCTTCAACCTCCCTGTCGGAGCTGGGAGCCAATCGAGTTATCCGATGGTCTTTGGTGTTGACATTGTTGAACAAGTAACTGGCCCAAGATAGTAGCTTGACTCCCTGCGACCGCCATTTGGTTATCTGGCCGCAAATGTGGAAGTGACATAGCACTTCCCAGTAGGTCTCATATATGAGGGGAAACTCCTCCTTCAAATGGTGAAGCTCCACCGTGGTCGGGACATATTCCTCATAGGGAATGTCCCCTGTCGACAGCCCCGAGACCTCATGCAGCTCGTGCAGAGCAAGGCCCATCTCCCCGACCGGAGTGAAGAACGTCCCCGTCAAAGAATTATAACGCTCTAGAATCCCGAAGAAGTTCTGAGAGCTTTGAGGGATCCCCCACTGCACGGCTCTGACCGCTGGGTACAGTCCCACACGCTTTAGCAGATCCCCGAGCTCGGTGAGGACAAAGCCGACCATCCTGCCCCACCAATAGTTCTCCGTGGAATGGACCCACCCCGGCGCACGGAACCCAACGGGATAATCACCCTCCGCTTCCATGAATGCGTTGAGGAAGGTAGTGCCAAGTTGTGGTATCTCCCCAGCCGGAACCTCAGACTTGCGCGACCCAGGGAAAAGGCCGATAACTGACCTGTCATGGCTATCATGACGGTGCACTTTGTGGGAGCCCAAATCACCGAGAGTAATCTCAGGGACATATCGAGAGAGGTCCCATTCCATCTTCCGAGGGACGGACATGTGCTGGAAGTAGGACAGCGGGAACATCCTCTCCATGTTCGGAAGAAAGAATCTTCCACCCCTTATTTGACGGAGCCATTTGTAAGTCCCGTCATATACGCTATGGCCGCCATCGTGGATACGATCTCCGAAGAAGAAGGCAGGCTTCTCCAGTTTGATACCAGCATCCGTTGCAAATGCTGCATCAGTCATAAGCACCCAAAGAGTCCTCATGTCAACATTCGAGAGCCTCTCCCCACGAGCCTGCGACTTATCAGCTGTCACAGGAACAGTCCTTTGTAACACAAAGGTCAAGTCCCGGTCAGCACCCCCTACATGTCCAAAGTGGCGCTTCTTGGCGAGTGAAGTAGCAGGGTGTGGCGCTGCAAAAAGAAAAGGACACTTAGTTAGATACTCTATCAAAAAAAAAAAAAAAGCTAAGTGTTCATAATCCGAACGCAGAAGAGACACTGGACGCAGGAATTATCAAATCCGCGTCCAGACCTGCGCATCCACGCAGAAGAGACACTGGACGCAGGAATTATCAAATCCGCGTCCAGACCTGCGCATCCACGCAGAAGAGGCACTGGACGCAGGAATTATCAAATCCGCGTCCAGACCTGCAGGATCGGCGTCTCCACAACATTCTCCTTGATGTCACTTCTGGGGTGCGAAAAGAAGGGAGTTATCCACCTTAACCCTTCCATCACCATAATCGCCAGAAGTTAAGGAGGGTAACTCCCTTCCTTTCACATCCCCAGATGTCAAAGTGCTTGGACTCGGGTGCCAGATTCATCAAAATCAACAGCTGATGAAACAGAACGCAAGGATCAAATCTGCGTTCTGTAAACTAAGTCCGCGTCTGAACCCTTCACAGTTAGAAAATATTCTAAGTGAAGAATCTGAAGCGCAGGACCCAACGGCGCGAGGGTCCAAACCCGCGTCATGGTTATCAACCCAAAGACTGCGTCTGAGAATCAAACACGATTTAAATTCGTGTGTTAAGGGTTCTTAAAGGTTCTTTGAACTTCCTTTAATGGCGAAACTTCCGCCTAAAAGGCATTTACCTTGGAGACCTTGGAGAACAACATCCTGCGCAGAGGAGGAGCTGCCCCTCCGGGCCTCGGCGACGGTCGCCTTTGAAGAAGAAGCAATCGGCTTGGTCTTGGGAGCCATGGCCAATTCGATCTGAGGTTCAAACAGATGAACTGAAAAGGAAGTTCTCTTTCTTAATCTTATCAGCGAGTGTGTTCAGAGAAGAAGAGGAATCTTCCCACTGTGGCCTTTTATAGGCACAGGGATTCGCGAAGATATGCAGCGTATTCTGCAGCGAATCTCTGTTCGACGCGTGGAACAGAATCACTTTAACGCACAGAGAAGATCATGCGCCATGACTCTGCACGAACCGTCGCTAGACACGTGGCACGGATCATTTAATGAGCCAAGAAATCCGCGCGCCAAAAGGTAAAATCCCGTCGGTTCCCCATGCCAACTGGCAGCGCAATCATGACATGGCACGGACTCGCACCCGACGGCCATGTCTCTTCGATGGCTATGCCCCGTCAGTATCGCCATAAATGCGCCAAGACAATCGCATCTATATTCAAAAGATGCGTCTCTCCGGAGTTCGCGTCTTCAGCTGAACATCGCGTCTGCCTTATGAAGATCAGTCGCGTTTCCATTGCCAGAAGGTCGCGTCTTACTAAGAAGTCACGTCTTTAAAGCAGCCTCATCTCCGCTTTTCAAAAAGGAACCCGCGTTCAGTCCCTGCTTCTGCGAATCAGTTCAACAGTACACTGACACAAGCAGACGACCAACCACTCTTGGCTTAAAGCGCGCCAGTGACAGACTAAAAGCAATCAGGGAGGTTTAGACTGTGCATCTAGACACTCAACATGATCAACTCTGGGGGCTTCAAAGAGTTCAACAGTACAATCACGAAGACCAACTCCAGATAAGATTAAACCCGGAGCATCAACAGTCTAGTCATGAAGGCGAACCCAGCTAGAGTCCAAAGTATTTCGAAATCCGTCCCAGTTAACTGCGGAATATCGAAAACTTTGGAGGGGGTTCTGTAGGCTGTCTAAAAATCACCAAGATAAGCCACCAAAACGCAGAGATCCAAGATCCAGGCGCAAGGCTAAATGTGACAATCAAGACGCGAAAGTCCAAACCCGCGTCTCAGCATCAAGACGCGAAAGTCCAAACCCGCGTCTCAGCATCAAGGCGCGTTGGCTCAACGCTCGCGTCTCAGCATCAAGGCGCGTTGGCTCAACGCCCGCGTCTCAGCATCAAGGCGCGTTGGCTCAACGCCCGCGTCTCAGCAACAAGGTGCCCGCACCTTGGTTGCAACCACCCCGATTATGGCGCCATCCACCGCCCATGTAGCGGGGAAGTTGGCCCTCATCGTGGAGCACTTTTAGGGGGAACGATCACCCCCTAAAAACCCTATAAATAGCCCTGTCACTATTGAAGAGGGGTCGGATTGGGCGATAAAAAAAAAAGGAGAGATCATCAACAGAGAGAGAGCTCGACTCTTCAAGCCAGCTTGCTGCATACAAGTTGCTCTTCGCCTACCTTCTCTTTTAGAGTTTTGGTGGACGGGGCTGAGTTACTCCCTCTACCTGCCAAGGAGAAGATTCCTCGACGGTACTGACGGTCATCTGGTCAACGGAGAACAAGATTCACTCTCCACCGCCACACAAAGAACCCAGCACTAAATAAAGGGGGAATTCAAGATTCAATATTCTCCCTCCCTTGTAACCGGAAGATTAGCCTGTTGTAATTTTTCATCTGATTCAAGGAAAAGTTGCTCCAGTCTGCTTTTACAGTTTTCCGCGTCCAACACCAAGATTTTGCCGCGCTTTCTAGGATTTTGCCGCGTATCTGCGGCAGTTACAAGGCCGTTGAAGCCCGAGATTCTCTCCAACAACCTGGGTTCTAGATACTTCTCTCAGAGGCTATAAATACACCACCAGGGCCTTCGCAAAAAGAGATAGAGGAGAGAGAGAGAGGATAATAGAGAAGATATTGTATTTTAATTTTTCTCTAGGTTTTTACTTCTCTTAGTCTTCTTCCTCCCTAGAAATTCTGCAAAAAGAGAGATTGTGAGAGAGAGAAAGCTTGTGTAAATCAAGGTGTGACAACATGTGAAGCAAGGTTTAATCCAATCTCCTTTCTCTACTTGAGCATTTTCTAGTACTTTACTTGCATTCTTTCATTCAAGCTTTACTTCAATTGCAATCTTATTCATGAATTGCTTTTCTTTTCTTGTAATGGATAGTAGCTAAATTCTTCTACATGACTAGCTAACAACTAATCTTGCTTAACTTCTAACTCTTGAGTGAATGCAATTACTTCATCTTGAAATTGTTGAGTCTATTTTTGATGAAGATGATGGGTTACTTTCATGCTTGACAATCTCTTGTTGTAATTCTCCATATGATTCATGTGTGCCTCGTTTAGAGCCTTGTCTTAGAACAAGTGCCTTGATGGAACATGGAGATGGATCACCAAAAATATGCTACTTGTTGTACAACTTCTTTACTTCAATTAATGAATGTTGTATCTTCTTCCTTAGCATTCCTTGAGTGTCACTCTTTTGATTCCACCATTGAAAGTCTATCTTGAAGGCCGATGACATCTATGAGGCTACAAGACAAGTCCAAGAATGATCACCCGTCAATCAAGTGGGAAAGTAACTAGACCAACATGCAAGACAAATATATGCCGATGAATCCACATGAGGCAAGCATCACCCTAAAGGAGATTAGTAAGTTAGCAAGTTAGTAATGTTAGCTAGTCATGGCTCTTCTATTCTAAAAGTCTTCTAAAAGTTTTCATTCTTTAGTATTAATTCTAAAGCAAATCTTGTTTTTGATTCTTTTCATTCTATTTCATAGTTTTCATTTCATGTACACACCAACCAGAAATTCTTTCATTTCTTATGCATTCTTTTAAAACAAAGAAGAATTTTCGTTTTCTATCTTCACATTAAACCGTAAAACTTCCATCGTGAGCTCTCCTTGTGGATTCGACCCGTATAGCTTGTGCTACTACGGAGATTTGGAAAGGATACATCAATCATCTTAAATACATTGTGGAGTGATCAAGCACCTAAGGTTGACTCTAAACCTTCTTTCTTTTATTTGAATATTTGCGCAAACTACCACACTATCCCCTTTCCATATCATGTGGCCACATGGCCATACCTAGGCCTCGAAAACGCGACAAAAGCCGCATTTTCGCAGCTGTTTGGAGGTTATTGGGGGAGCGTTTGCTTCCCCTATCTTTATACGCCTCTCCCCATTGGGTTTTGCCTATAAATACAGAGTTTTTTAGAAACCACAAGGAATAACCAAGCAAAGAGTAAAATTTAAACTAATTTGTAGTTTATAACTTATGCTTTTTATTTTTTTCATGTAATATTTATTTTCTTTATGTAACTGATAAGAGAGGATACTTTCATGAAGGAATGAGAGTAAGCTTGTACTGAAGGTGACACCGGTGTAAGTGATCTTTTCTTTCATTATTTTTTGAATCGAATCGAACTTTCTTTTTCTTCTTTACTCTTGTTTTCATTTACTTCCCTCTTCCGGGTTTGTGGATCCAAATGAAACTGATAGCCTCGAAGTTGCCTTGCCCTTGCAAGTGTCGTTGATGGCTTATGGTGATGGATATCCATTTTTTTATGGTAGTGTAGCTTGCCTCTTCAATTCATAGTGTAATACGGGAATGGGAAAGATCCTATTTGTCATACTTCGCTCTCCTTCAAGCAAAGGTACACCGTCGAAACGGGTCAAAGGTAAGCAGGCGCCGAAGAAGTAAGCAACTTTTTTAAGTTTTAATTTTCTTTTCTTTTAGTTTTAGTGTAAATTACCAACACCACAATCTTCCAAATTTCTTTCAATCCTTTTCAATTTCTTTGTACATATCCACTTTCATTTTCTTCACGTTCTCTATCTTTCACTTTCTTTCTAACTCACTTTAACCTAATTTTTCTTTTCTTTTTAAAGAAAAAAAGAAGAACTTTAACCATTCTTTGTAGCATAAAGAGAACATAGTAAAAAGCTTTCATCGCTAGTCCTTCCTTGTGGATCACAACCCGCATAGTCACTTGCTATTACGGTAAAATTGAGTACATGCACATATGATTAATGGAAAAAGAGTGGTGGAATATATGCACAGATATTCAATGAAAGAGATAAGGTTTAGGGTCAACCTTTGGTGCTTAATCACTCCACAATATGTATTCAATATGGTTAATGTACTCCTTTCCTTAATCACCGTAGTAGCATAAGCTATACGGGTCGAATCCTCAGGGAGAGCTTGCGATGGAAGCATTACGGTTCGGTATTGAAGAAAGTAAACGAAAGTTCTTCTTTGTCTTAAAAGAATGAAAAAATCATGGAAAAAGAAATGAAAGAATTGGTGGATTTGTGCATGATGGAAATAAAACAAAAAGAATATGAAAACAAGATTGGCTTTGAAAAGAAAACTAAAAGAATGAAAACTTGTAGAAGATTTTAAGATGGAAGAAAACCATGACTAGCTAACCTTACTACTTTGCTAAACTTACTAAACTCCGTGATGGTGATGCGTGCCTCATGTTGATTCATCGGCATATGATTTGTCTTGCGTGTTGGCCTAGTTACATTCCCACTTGGATGACGGGTGATCATTCTTGGACTTGTCTTATAGCCTCATAGATGTCATTGGCCTACAAGATAGACTTTCAATAATGGAATCAAAAGAGCGACACACAAGGGATGCTAAGGAAGAAGATACAACATTCATTAATGGAAGTAAAGAAGTTGTACAACTAATAGCATATGTTTGGTGATCCATCTCCATGTTCCATCAAGGCACTTGTTTCAAAGACAAGGCTCTAAATGAGGCACACATGAATCATATAGAATTACAACAAGAACTTGCCAAGCAATGAAAGTGACCCATCGGAGAAGAAAAAGACCATACAACTTGCAAGATTAAAGATAGCAATCACCCATGAGTTAGTAGTTAGCAAGGTTAGTGGTTAGCTAGTCATGTTAGAAAGAGTTAGCTACTAGCCATAAGAAAAGAAAAACAAAGCATGAATAAAAGTGCAAGTAAAGTAAAGCTAGAATTAGAGAAAGCAAGTAAGACTAGAAAATGCTCAAGTAGAGAGAAGAGAATGGATTTATCCTTGCTTCACAAGTTGTCACCCCTTGGTTTACACAAGCTTTCTCTCTCTTACAACTCTCTTTTGCAGAATTTCTATGGAGGAAGAAGGAGATCTAAAGCACTAACAATCCTAGAGAAAAATATAAAATTACAAAGCTTTATCCTCTAATCTCTCCTCTCCTCTTTTGCGAAGGCCCTGGTGGTCTATTTATAGGCCAGAGAAGAAGGCTCCAGAAGAAGAGACAGCTGGCAGGAATCGCTGGCTCAACGGCCACGATCCTGCCGCGGAAACGCGGCCAGAGCCGCGTTTCCGCGGCAGAATCTAGGCCGTTAGGGCTGCGATTTCTGTCGCGGATTTTGCGGAGGTCGTTATCCAGGCTGGAGCTTCTAGAAGTCTGACTGGACGCATGGAATTCTCCAGATCCTGGGCTCAACCTTGGGCTCTTTTTTGGGCTCTTAATTTAAACTCCTTTAATTCTTGATAATTAAAGGGATTTGGGCCTCTTCTCCATTAAAATGTGGACCTGCAAAAATAGAGAGAAAAAGATTAAAAATCACATTTTTATTTATAATATGCATGGTATGGATGTGGTAAAATATGCAAAATTGAATAACAATCACACCCCACACTTATTCTTTTGCTCGTCCCGAGCAAAACAAGAAAAGAAAAACTATACTACCAATGTTATTACACCACTTTCGCAGGTGACGCGATTGCACTGAGCATGTGCAACAAGCCGTTAAACCTCTAGGTTACCCTAGAGGAGGAGTGTTGTCTCCTGAGGATTTTCAGCGGATTGCACCCACAAAATCCATAAAGAAAGAAGACAAATGTTAGTATTTTGAAAACGCATTTTGAAAGAGAGACAAGTTTATGAAATATTTTTGCAAAAATATAAGCGATCTAAGGTCATAAGTCCACCACAAATCATTCTTTCTTAAACTTAGTCTCCATGCAAGATTTTGTCTTCAATTAAGGTAAGAATTCAAAATTGGATTGAATAATTTATCTTTCATAAAACCAAGATAATATGCACTTTGTGATAGTGAAGATTTCTGGGATTTTAACTCTAACCATCAAGCCATTTATAAATGTATATATATATATATATATATATTTTCTTCTTCCCTTAGTTTTCTTAGGCTTTCTAGTTCACCCATGTAGCGAGCCTATAACCGATGACTCCCAAACCAGACGGTCCTAGGGAACCAGATGAGAAAACATCCCTCGGGTTTAAGGACTCGAGTGAAAAAAGGCCACAAAACTAAGGGGATTATTCTTTTTGATCACCGTTAGGCGTGGATAATTATGCCTCAAGAAGCATGGTTATTCACGCCTAACGGTAAAAAACATCACTCATTAAGCTGGAGAATTATGCCTCAAGATGTTTTTTTTTTTTAATGGCATTTTAGGTCTTTGTTTCCATCCCAAAAATTGTGTAAGTGTGAAGTGCATACTATCTAAGGCAAAAAATTCAAGATAAAAATATCTCCCCAATTTTTCTTACTTAGCCTATAATTTTAAACAAAATCCATTATTTCAACTAGGTTTAAGATGTCATAATTAAGGCTTTCTTAATTTCTAAGATCATCTTAATTTTCTTAAAAATAGATCAAAACTTTGTCTCTTATTTCAAAAAGTTCTTAAAGAAAGAAAATTTCTATATAAAAAGATTTCTAAAAGTATCCTAAAAGAAGTGTAAAAGAAAGAAAATCTAAAAACTCTAAGTTAGTAGACCCTCCCCCACACTTATTTCATGCATTGTCCTCAATGTTTGCAAGATAAAAATGATGCATGAAATAGGTAATAGGTTAGAATCTTTTATTTACAAAAAAAGTGCAAAAATTATTTACAAGTGTGACCCTCACCTAGGCTTTTCTTTGGTCGTTTTCCTCTGGCCCGTTTCCCATCATTCCAGTGCGTCTGTTTTCGCAGGCTCATTTGGGAAACGTGTTGGATTATTTGCTTAGCCCTAGGTGTTTTCAGATTCAATTGTTTGTTGTTCATCCTAATTTCACCACATTTTTCACTAAAGAAGTTTTCCTCACCACATTTTTCACTCTGAATTTCTTGACTTCCAATGTTTAGAAATTCCAGCTCTTCTTCATACAATTCTTCAAAACTCATGTCAACATCCGGAATTGTACAATCAGTTAACTGATTCCCGAGTTGACTCATCCAGACACATGATCTCGTCGGCAAATAAGTCTTCAAAGGATATATCAATTAGAGGTTCTTGAAGAGAATCACAGAATTGTGACTCATCTTTTGAATCCTCACAATTGTCTCTAATAAAGCTGACCTCAAATGTTTGATCTTTTATTTTATGAGGCTGTGTGTGGAAGACATTGAGTTCATGTGTCATGTTACCAAAGGTTAACCTCATTGATCCATTCCGGCAATTGATTATGGCATTTACTGTAGCCAGGAATGGTCGTCCCAAAATGACAGGAATTTGAGCCCTTTGATTGGAATTTGACACAGGCTGTGTCTCAAGGATTACAAAATCAACAGGGTAAATGAATTCCCCAACTTTGACAAGGACATCGTGAACTTCCCCCTTGGGTCTTGTGACAGAGCGATCAGCCAATTGTATGGTCATTTGGGTAGGGAGGAGATCGCCTAACCCTAATTGCTGATATACAAAAAAAGGCAGGAGATTGATGCTGGCCCCCAAATCAAGAAGTGCCCTATTGATGGTAGTCTGTCCTATGATGCATGAAATGGTGGGGCTCCCTGGGTCTTTGTATTTAACAGGAATTGGACCAGTGAGCAACTCGCTGATGGTTGATGCTAGGAAGACTTTCTTAGGAACTTGTGTTTTCCTCTTCTTGGTGCACATTTCCCTTAAAAATTTGGCATATGATGGCACTTGTTGTATGGCATCAAGAAGAGGGACATTGATTTGGACCTTATTAAACATTTCTCTTATGTTCTCCATGTGAGCATTTGACTTGTGATTTGTAAGCCTATTTGGAAATGGTACTCTAGGATTATAAGGTTGCTCATCTACCTTTTCTTTACCCTTAGCTTTTGAAGTGGATGGCTCTGTACTAGAAGATGGTTTGTCAGAAGCTGGTTGCATTGGGACAGGAGGTGTTGGCTTTGGTACAGGATGAGCTGGTGGACTAGAAACCCTATTGTCTACTTGTTTTCCAGATCTCAGGGTATGAATCGCATGGCATTGACTGGGTCCTGTGTCTTCCACTTCATGCAAAGGGAAGGGATGTTTGGGATTTGGCAATGGCTGGCTTGGGAACATTCCTTTTTGACTCTCAGCCAATTGCCCGATCTGGACCTGAACTTTATTCATATCCTGTTGATAATTCTTTGTAAAGGTTTCTAGCATTTTCTTCAACTCTGATATTTCTGAATTATTCTGGGGTGGATGTTGAGGGTATGGAGACTGGAATTGTGATTGATAGTGTTGTGGATTTTGATATGATTGTGATTGTGGTGGACCTTGGGATGGATGAAAATTTGGTGCATTATGATTGAAACTGGATGGGTGAGACTGAGCATTATAAGGATGTGGAAATGATGGCCTATGATGCTCAGGACCAGACTGACTCCACGAAAGATTTGGATGGTTCTGCCATCCCGAATTGTATGTGTTGGAGTATGGGGGTCTGGTAAATGCTGCATTCGTGTTCTCCTGATATGTTTGGGGCTGATATAAGGGACACTCCTCAAAGACATGGTTGAGATAATGACAGTAGGTGCAACCCGGTTTAATCACAGGCAATGGGTTGACCTGATTGACAACAGAATTTCCCTTTGACTCAAGCAGTTCTATCCTCTTCATTAAATGTGTGATCTTGGCTTCTGTAGCTATAGAGGATTCTATGGAGTGCATACCAGTTCTAGAAGTGGTAGGAGTGGGTTTATCAGGGCATGACTCCCACTGAATGGTTTTCTCAGCTAGGGTTTCAAAGAGATCCAACCCTTGATGTTCATCTTTCTTCAAAAATTCCCCTTGGCACATGGATTCAAGGAGGGTTTTCGTTTGGTAATCTAGACCGTCATAGATAATCTGGCATAGACGCCATTTCTCTATGCCGTGATGAGGACACAGGGCTAGAAGGTCTTTGAAACGCTCAAAATATTTCCAGAAAGGTTCTTTTGGTTCCTGCTTGAATTGCATGATATTCTTCCGCATGAGGGCTGTTTTGTGGATAGGATAGAATTTCTTAAGAAAGACTTTTACAAAATCATCCCAAGAAGATATGGAACTGACGGGAAGATTGTAGAGCCATTTCTTAGCTAAATCCTTTAGTGCAAACAGTATAAATCTTAACCTAACAGCATCCTCGGTCAGTTGGGAAATTCTCATCATTTGGCATACCTCTTCAAACTCACGAATAAAGAGGTACGCGTCCTCAGACTCTAGACCATGAAATCGGGGAAGTGTATTAATGAATTGCGGTTTCAGCTCGAAATGATTTCCATTGGGTTCGGGGAGAAGAATGCAAGAAGGAAGGGAGGTGCGAATCGGATAGAATCGATCTTGAAGTGAGACGTTGTTTTCCATAGTGTTAAGTGGTTGTGTATGTGCAAGTGTAGAAAATCTAACAAGTCTTGCAGAATTTGGATCACGGAACCACTCACGCATATACAGTCACAAACAACGTGCACTGATCACACCAGCGGAAAAAATGAAAATAACAAACAAATAAAGAAAAATCAATCCAAGCTGTCTAAGATTCCTGGACCTAGACGACTCCTAACTGATTAGACCGTCCACAGGAGGTTTAGTGTAGACTTTGACCACAAACTAATCAGCCAGGAAAGGGCAAGGTTGGTGGGAGGTTTTCCGTCAAAGACGTTCCTTAATTAAATAACCAGCAACCTTCGGGCTTTCGGCCCTCAATCCCTTTCCTAAACACTGATTTTACAAGAGTCAATTTCTAACACTTTTCCCCTTAGGATAATCTCTTAAGTGAGTCCAGATGTCCCTAGGGCCAACGTCTATCAAATTTTATTTACAAGCTTGGGATTGTGAGTGCTGGAATGGTGGTTTTGGGCTAAGGAAAGGATGATAAAATCCCCACCTTATCTTATTTATGGGTAGTGCCCTTAAAATCGATTTTGTGCAAGTGTACGATAAACAAACAAGGTTCACTCAAAGCGATATAAATCAACCAAAGAGTGAGTCCTAGTCTAAATGCAATGCGCACGTACCTTGCTCCAGCACTCTTCAACAGTAAAAGTAAATGAATTGAAAAGACACGTGACTAGAAAATGCAAATGTCTAATCAATTTTTAACTTTGCAACAAATTTTTTACTATTGATTATTAGCAGGAATATGGTGAAGCATACAAGAATTTAAGTACTGCAGCAACTTTTATATTGCAAAGCAAGCAACCCTGCAAAAGATTGTGAGTAGTTCACTCAGAATTGCCGCGAACCCGCGGCAAGGGCCGAGATTCCGCGACAAAGCTGAGGGCTTCTGGTCTCTGCTTTCAAGAGCAGAGGCCCAGAGCTACTTATATGTCACTGCAATGCTATTTTTCCTGTTTCTTCACCTGTAACCTGCAACAGAGAAGAAAATGCGTTTAGTTCTTCACTTTAAACCTAAAACCGTTGCTCTCCCCGGCAACGGCGTCAAAATTTGATTAATGAAAAAAGAGTGGTGGAATATATGCACAGATATTCAATGAAAGAGATAAGGTTTAGGGTCAACCTTTGGTGCTTAATCACTCCACAATATGTATTCAATATGGTTAATGTACTCCTTTCCTTAATCACCGTAGTAGCATAAGCTATACGGGTCGAATCCTCAGGGAGAGCTTGCGATGGAAGCGTTACGGTTCGGTATTGAAGAAAGTAAACGAAAGTTCTTCTTTGTCTTAAAAGAATGAAAAAATCATGGAAAAAGAAATAAAAGAATTGGTGGATTTGAGCATGATGGAAATAAAACGAAAAGAATATGAAAACAAGATTGGCTTTGAAAAGAAAACTAAAAGAATGAAAACTTGTAGAAGATTTTAAGATGGAAGAAAACCATGACTAGCTAACTTTACTACTTTGCTAACTTACTAAACTCCGTGATGGTGATGCGTGCCTCATGTTGATTCATCGGCATATGATTTGTCTTGCGTGTTGGCCTAGTTACATTCCCACTTGGATGACGGGTGATCATTCTTGGACTTGTCTTATAGCCTCATAGATGTCATTGGCCTACAAGATAGACTTTCAATAATGGAATCAAAAGAGCGACACACAAGGGATGCTAAGGAAGAAGATACAACATTCATTAATGGAAGTAAAGAAGTTGTACAACTAATAGCATATGTTTGGTGATCCATCTCCATGTTCCATCAAGGCACTTGTTTCAAAGACAAGGCTCTAAATGAGGCACACATGAATCATATGGAATTACAACAAGAACTTTCCAAGCAATGAAAGTGACCCATCGGAGAAGAAAAAGACCATACAACTTGCAAGATTAAAGATAGCAATCACCCATGAGTTAGTAGTTAGCAAGGTTAGTGGTTAGCTAGTCATGTTAGAAAGAGTTAGCTACTAGCCATAAGAAAAGAAAAACAAAGCATGAATAAAAGTGCAAGTAAAGTAAAGCTAGAATTAGAGAAAGCAAGTAAGACTAGAAAATGCTCAAGTAGAGAGAAGAGAATGGATTAATCCTTGCTTCACAAGTTGTCACCCCTTAGTTTACACAAGCTTTCTCTCTCTTACAACTCTCTTTTGTAGAATTTCTATGGAGGAAGAAGGAGATCTAAAGCACTAACAATCCTAGAGAAAAAATACAAAATTACAAAGCTTTATCCTCTAATCTCTCCTCTCCTCTTTTGCGAAGGCCCTGGTGGTCTATTTATAGGCCAGAGAAGAAGGCTCCAGAAGAAGAGACAGCTGGCAGGAATCGCTGGCTCAACGGCCACGATCCTGCCGCGGAAACGCGGCCAGAGCCGCGTTTTCGCGGCAGAATCTAGGCCGTTAGGGCTGCGATTTTTGTCGCAGATTTTGCGGAGGTCGTTATCCAGGCTGGAGCTTCTAGAAGTCTGACTGGACGCATGGAATTCTCCAGATCCTGGGCTCAACCTTGGGCTCTTTTTTGGGCTCTTAATTTAAACTCCTTTAATTCTTGATAATTAAAGGGATTTGGGCCTCTTCTCCATTAAAATGTGGACCTGCAAAAATAGAGAGAAAAAGATTAAAAATCATATTTTTATTTATAATATGCATGGTATGGATGTGGTAAAATATGCAAAATTGAATAACAATAAACATACTATTCTAAAGTTCTAAAATTCTGTATTTTTGTGCAGGAAAAACCTCAATCAAATTTTGGCGTCATTGCCGGGGAGGGACAGTAAGTTATTCTCTTTTTAGATTTACATTTTTGGTTAACTTTCTTCTTTATTTTTGGTGTACGGATTTAACAACAAGAAATTTTTGCTACAGTGGACATATAAGTGGCCCTGGACTCTGCTCAAGAAAGTAGATCCTAGAAGCCCTCAGATTTGCTACATTCCTGTGGCAATCTGAGTGAACTATTAACTTGTATTTTCTGCAGGTTGCTGAATTGCATAGTTTAATCTCTGTAACATTTATTTTCTTGTTTGACTCATTGTATATATATTTCTAACACAACAGTAAAAAGTTGATTGTAAATGCTAAAAATGATTTAGGTTTTGCATTCAGGCACGTGTCTATTTCATTACATTTTCTATTTACTGTTGAAGAGTGCTGGAGCCAAGGTATGTGTGCATAGCATTTAGTATAAGGTTCATTCTTGTATGAATATCGCTTGAGTGTTACTTTTTTCTACATACTTGTATACTGCACTAAATTGATTTAAGGGCTTGTCCTATAAACAAGATAAGGTGGGGAAGTCAATACCCTCCCTTAGCCCATAAACAATCTCCTCACTCACAACCCAAGCCAAACTAAAACTGAGTAGACATTGGCCCTAGAGACATCTCAACTCAAATAGGAGACTGACCTAAGGGGTAGGTTTATTTGAATTGGACTCTTACCAAATCGGTGACTAAGGTTGGGGATTGACGGGCGAAACCCCGAAGGCTGGTGGTTTGGCTTAATTAGGCCTGTCACTTTTGTGCGGATACCTCCCACTAATCTTACCCCAACCTGGCCGATTAATTTGTGATCAGATTCAGTAATATACCCTCTGTGGATAGTCTAACTAGTTAGGAGTCGTCTAAGTCTAAGGTTTACCCTAACTTAGGTTAGATTTTTTTCGTTTTATTTGTTTGCTTATTTTTTTGTTTTTTTGTTTGTGTTTGACATTTCTTGTATGTTATGGCTTATAACAATAATTTTTCCAATTTTAATGGTAATCTACATTACACCCCGACCTCTTTTTCGGATATTACCAACTCGGCATATCATAACTTTAACCAACCCAGTGTGTCGGAATGGTCTTATCTGAATCAATATAACCCATGCCCCCAATTTTATGACCATAATTTTCAAAATAATTTCAACTCTTCACAGAGTCAATGGGGATTCACCTCTTCCGAGACCAATTTTCAACCAACTTGTCCTTCTTATCCATTTTGTCTAAAATATTTCTAAGATTCGTACTCAATTTCCACCAGTTCAAAATAGAAAATCATCAATCTTAGAAATAAGTATGTGTGAGTCCAAGCAATAATCACAAAATCTGACGGACTCATAATTTCACCACAAATTTCAAAACAAAACTTAATCTTTTCAAATCCAATCGCAACAAAACGATGAACCAATCGACTATGAAAAGATGCTTGAAGCCATGACTCAGGCTCAAATTGCTCGTAATCATGACATAGATCTAATGGTCGAAACTCTCCATTCTCACCGTTTGACCATTTCTAATGTTGCTAACCATTCTGTTAGAGCCGAAGAATCATGTTGTTTTGAAAAACAAGATTCTATTTCAGCATACCCATTTGAAGTTGCCCAAACTCTAAATTTTGAAAATGATATTAACAGTTTGGCAAGTTATTCCTTTTCTGAAATTGAACTTGAGAATGAATATGATTCTGAACCCCAAATTGGTGATTCAATTTTACTTCCTGATTCAATTATGACTCCGGTGTCTTCACTTGATTTCAATCTTTTTCCCAAGTTAATATTGGATCTTGTGCCAATTCATCATGAAATTGAATCGCCCATCTTTTATGATCATCATATTGAACTTGACCAAATTTGATACTTTTGAAAGTCCCATTAACAAATTGGCAAGTTCTCATTTCTATGAAATTGAACTGAATAAGAAATGTGACCTAAATTCTCAAATTCGTGATCCAGTTTAAATTTCTAAATCAATATTGACTCCTATTTTGTTACCCAACTTAAGCAATATTTAAGAGTCAGTTTTGATTCCCACACCTATCATTCTTGAACTTGAATCACCAATGTTAAGTCACATTCCTTTGTTGGGAAATGAATGTAGACTTGAGTTTCAACTTCTTGATTTGGACCCACTTCCTAAACCAATCTCGACTCCTTAACCTTTACTTGACTTAAGTCACTTTCCTGAGTCGGTATTAGTTCTCGTACTTTCAAGTCCAAGTCAATCATTCCATCTTTTCACAGTACATTTTGGGACAAGGGTGTTGATAAAATTGCCTCCAAATTATTTGTGAAATTTAGAAATTAGATGGGGTAAAATCCTTAATAAAAATCATTCATATATCCATCATTTTAGTGGGTTATATTAGAAAGATTTCTGGTGGGTTCCTCCAAACTCCACGAAAATTCAATTGGGCAGCATTTCATGGACCAATCAGACTACCACCGGAAACACCACCTTAAGGTAATATTTTCCTTCCCTTTCTTCTTTTTCATGCATCTATGCATTAATTCATACATTGAGGATAATGCATGAGATAGGTGTGGGGAGGGTCTAATATAAGTTTGGTTTTCCTTTTTATTAAAAAAAGAAAAGAAAAAATTTAACATTTTCTTTACTTTTAAAAAACTTTTTGAAAATAGAATCAATATTTTAACATATTTTTTGTAAGAAGTTAAGTCAATTTTAAGGAATAGTAGAATCATAATTAGGATTTCTTATACTTGATCAAAATAAAATTATTTATTTGATTTTTAGAGTTAGGAAGATAATTGTCAAAGTAATTTAGTCTTGATCTTTGCCTTAATGAAATATGCGCGCTTTATATACTTACACACTTAGGGTTCAAAAATAAAGATTCTTATGCCTTATATAAAAAATATATATGTATATCTATGAATAATAAACAAAATCTAATTATTGATTAGCTAGGTGCTTTGGCCTAAGAAAGCCTTGGTATTTATGCAAAACAGGATTAGATAAGTTTGAAAAATATATATATCTATAAAAAAAATCCTCTGATTAAGCTGGATACTTGTGCCTCATAAAGCATAAGTATTCATGCCTAAAAGTGGTTCATATAATAAAATCCTTAGTTTTGAGGCCTTGTTTGCTCGAGTCCTTAAGTCCTTTGGGTGTTTTCTCACCCGGTGCCTAAGACCATTTGGTTTGGGAGTCACCGATTAAAGACTTGTTACATGGGCAGATTAGAAAGCCTAATAGAACTAAGGAATAATATCACCAAAATAAAAAAATAAAAAAAAAAGATATAAGAGTTAGAGTTAAAAAATTCTTAGTCAAAATTTTCACGGTCACGAAGGTGCATATGACTTAGGATAAAGTAATAGACTAGATGAGAAGTACAATTTGACTCCTTACTTTGATTGATAACAAATTTTTGAATAGAGACTAAGTTTAGGAATAAAAATTCGATTTTCCTATAAGTTATAGGTTACTTAAATCTTACAATAATATTTCAAATATTTTTCTCTTTCAAAATGCTTTTCAAAAATACTAACTCTTTGTTTCTCTTTCTTCTTGGATTTTGTGGGTGCAATTCACTGAAAACCCTCACGAGACAAAACTCGTCCTCTATGGGTAACCTAGAGGTTTAATGGCTTGTTGCACAAGGTCAGTGCAATCGCGTGACCTGTGAAAGTGGTCTAATAATTTTTGGTTTAGTTTTATTGTTTTTCTCGAGGACGAGCAAAAGATAGGTATAGAGGTGTGATTGATCATTGATATTGCATAATTATTATCTTATTCTCATACTTGTTATATAATAAACTTTGCTTTTAATTCTAATTATTTATTAATTTATTTGCATGCCCATAGCTAAAGGAAAGAAAAGAGAAACGAGCCCAAAGCCCATCAACATTCTGATTTAATACAAAATTAATTTGAAATCAAAAAAATCAGGGCAGATTAGGGAAATTCAGATTGGTTGAAAACCAGTTAGAACCAATCCCTACAAATCAATTGGTTAAAGTCAAAGATCAAAGGCCGTTTTGTCAAGTTCAGAAGCTAAAACAGAAAATCCAAAACCAGATAACAGAAAATCGCTGAACGACAAGCTGTACCCCCAGGTGTGGCCACCTGGCCGCACCCAGGCTGGGAAAATGCGCAAAAGCTGCATTTTCGCGGCTGTTTGGAGGTTGTTGGGGGAGCGTTTGCTCCCCCTATCTTCGTACACCTCTCCCCGTTAGGTTTTGCCTATAAATACAGAGTTTTTCAGAGACCACAAGGAACGACCAAGTTGATAGTAGAATTTAGGCTAATTTGTAGCTTGTAATCTAGGTTTTTCATTTTCTTTCATATAATTTTTATTTTCTTTATGTAACATAGAGGAGAGGATACTTTTATGGAGAAATGAGAGCAAGCTTATACTGAAGGTGACACCGGTGTAACTGATCTTTTCTTCCATTGTTATTTGAATTGAATTGAAGATTCTTTTTCTTCTTTACTCTTGTTTTCATTTACTTACCTTTTTTGTGTTTGTGGATACAAATGAAACCGATAGCCTCAAAGTTGCCTTGCCCTTGCAAGTGTCGTTGATGTCTTATGGTGATGGATATCCATTTTTATGGTAATATAGCTTGCCTCTTTAATTCATAGTGTAATACGGGAATGGAGAAGATCCTATTTGTCATACTTCACTCGCCTTCAAGTAAAGGTACATCGTCGATACGGGTCAAAGATAAGCAGGCGCCGAAGAGGTAAGTAACTTTTTTATGTTTTAGTTTTCTTTTCTTTTAATTTTAGTATAAATTACCAACACCACAATCTTCCAAATTTCTTTCAAGCTTTTTCAATTTCTTTATACATATCCACTATCATTTTCTCTATCTTTCACTTTCTTCCTAACTCACTTTAACCTAATTTCCTTTTTTTTAAAGAACAAAAGAAGAACTTTAACCATTCTTTGTAGCATAAAAGAGAACTTACTAAAAAGTTTCCATCGCTAGTCCCTCCTTGTGGATCATGACCCGCATAGCCACATGCTATTGCGAGAGAATTGAGTACTTACACATACTATTCTTAAGTTCTAAAATTCTTTATTTTTGTACAGGAAAAACCTCAATTAATAACTTAGAGAAAGGGAGCAGTCATTTTAAGAGGATGAGTAAATTAGAGTAACGCCTTGAGGTTCTCACAAATCGAGACGGTCTCCAAGATGTGGGGATAGTCTGATCTTATCCAGCAGAGTGGGACACGACTCGCTACCCTTCCAAGTTCAAGGCACTGACCCTTCACACTTTTAACGGTAAAGGGTCACCGAACTAACACATATACTACTTCAAATCTCAAACTGGGAATGTAGTATCGAACGATGCCATCATGGCTCGTTTATTCATTGGCACTCTTAAAGGGTTCGCCTTTGAATAGTTCATGAAACTTCCTGCTGATTCGATTAAGACATGGGCCGACCTCGACAAGTTGTTTCTGGCTTGTTTCTTTGAAGATGATATAGAAATTTCAATGCCAACTCTCCTTGTAGCCAAGCAAAAGAAAGGAGAGTTCATCAAAACATTCATTGAGAGATTTCAGAGAATGGCACTCCGTTGTCCCAGTGGCATGACCCAGTCTACACTGGTCGAGATGTGTTGTCATAACCTGTAAACTTTCTTACTCGCTCAAATGGGAGTAATAAAATGTCGCACTTGGAAGAAGTTGGTGCTACAAGGGGAACAAGTGGAACAAATTATCGCCAGGGTTAGGGCTGAAGAAAAAGGCAGCAAATCAAGACCCGATAAGCCAATCTGATGCGCACCAAAGTCATTTTCTCAACTGAAAAGAAGAGATACTTTGGAAACAGAAGTCAAGTCACCTTCAAAGACCCTATTAGTCAGAGGAGGAATGGCTCCTGGCTAAGCACGTGCCAATAAACTGTACTTCTTTAAGGATGAGCATGTGGTCTTTCTATTCAAGTTACTTCAAAAGAGTAATAGATTCAAATTCCTAGCGATCAGACATTCTGAAGAGGCAGGGAAGAATGATGATCCCACCTACTATTATGTCACACAATGCTAGGGCACCCCACCAAGAATTACTACATCTTTAAAGATATGCTACATGCTCTAATCAGTGCGGAAGTATTAAAGCTCCGTCGAGAATAAAAGAAGGTGATAGCCAATATGACACCTTATCACCTATTCAATTCAGATAGATTCTCCCACTAGCACCAATCAGAGTGGTTCCTATCCTAAAAGAAAAACTAAGAGTGATCAATACTAACCCTCACAACCCAAAGGAGAAAGGCCTCATTCCATTGCCTACTTCTCGAGGGGAAACAATGTGGGTCCACCCAGACATTGTTCAAAGCCAGTAATGGCCGACTGTCACAAATAAGAAGTCCAAAGGTAAGACCAAAGCATCCTCCAGTAATGTGGTCAGTATCTCGATAAAAGACACTGAGGAAGATATCGTTTCTCTTACTAGTTCAGGAGACGAGAAATTCGCCTTTGCAGCTGACATAGGCATACCTCCCACATCAAAGACTCATTCTGGCAAGCAATATCTGAAATAATACATCAATCTGATGGTAAACTCCCTACAACTAGCTGAAGAAACAAATGAGCAGTCCACGAGGCTATCCGTGAAAAAGCAGAAAGAGCTTCGGTATGTCAAAACTCTTTAGAAAAATGGTGTAGGGCCTTCATCTCCTTCCTGTTTTGATGTCTTGGCTCAATTAGCCAACATCCTTGCACAAATCACTCTCTATGAGCTCCTAAGGCTTTTCAAATCTACAAGAGATGCTTTAAGAGAAGTATTAACAGATGCAGAGATTTTCGTAACCCAAATTTCTGCTATATGTGAAGAGAAAGATGTCAACCATTGCCGCCATATGATCAACATATTTTGCATTCTTTTCATCACACTCCTACATTTATCGTGTAATAAACCTGCTAATTTTCTTATCTTAAATGTCTATTTTGCAAAAGATAATCATGGGGAGAAAAAAGATTAAGCCAAATAAATACCAGTTAAAATCAGATTTAACTGGATCTATTTGATTAGCTGAGGATGATCCCAGATCTAGTCAGTTAAAAATTAGATTTTGGTAAATCAATTTGATTAACTTAAAGATCTATGAGGATATCCCCACATCCAGAACAAATCAAGGATTGGGACAAATGTTCAACTGAAGATAACATCAAATACAGAGTCCAACTTCAAAATCCAAAGGGATAAATGGATAGAGAGAATATCAATGAATGAGATGAAGCAATATAGACTCGGATGCAAAGTGGATACATTTTAGTTTTTGAATCATAACTTTCTCTACCGAAACTTAAATCTGATGAATCAAGATGATCCAGAAAGAAGACTTAAAGAGTTACAACTCTTACGTTAATCACTATTTCTAATTCTGTAAATTGATAAGTTATATTCAGCAATCAACATACTAATAAGCTAGAGATTAGAATATCCACATCAAATCAAGTTTGGAGATAAGGGAAGGATTCAAATTTAGAAATAGTCAGCTCCCCTTATCTTTAGACTCATTTTGTATCCATTTCTATCCTATAAGTACCCCATACATCAGAGGCAGAGGGACGATCAAACAGAGATAGATTTTAGGCCAGTTTTTTATTCTTTTTAGTGTAGGTTTTTATTTTCCTTTTATGTATTTTTTACTTTTCTTTATGTAACTGAGAGAAGAGACGAGTTTCATAGAGGAATGAGAGCAAGTTTGTATGAGGGTGACACCAGTGTAAGTAAGTCTTTTCTTTCATTGTTATTTGAATCGAATAGATGTTACTTTTTCTTCTTTGCTCTTGTTTTCGTTTACTCTCCTCTGATGTGTTACAATCCAAGTGAATCCAATAGCCTCGATACTTCTTCGCCATTGAAAGTGCCCTTGATGGCCTATGGTAATGAATAATCATTTTTTTGTTAGTTTAGCTTGCCTTTTATTCATATTGTAGATCGGGAATGGGGAAGATCCTACACGCCATACTTGATCGCCTTCAAAGACTAGGTAAGTTGTAACTGCAGATCCAAGGTATATGAGCACTGAAGAAGTAAGTAATTTTTAGTTTCTTTCTTTTAATTCTTTAGTTTAGATCACCACAATCTCCCAACTCTTTTATCACTCTTTTTAATTTCTTTGTATAAATCTATTTTCCATTTTCTCCACCTTCTCAATCTACCACTTTCTCATTAACTTAACTGTAACTTATTTTTCTTTTTTCTTTTTTATGAACTAAAAAAAGATCTTTAACTATTGATTGTAACTTAAAAGAAAACTTACTAAAAAAGCTTCCATCGCTAGTCCCTCCTTGTGGATCACGACTCGCATAGCCACTTGCTATCATGGTACTATTGAGTATCTTGCACTCTTTATTCTTAAGTTCTAAAATTTTGTATTCCTGTGTGCAGGTTCCAACTCAATTAAATTTTGGCATCGTTGCCGAGGAGGGACGGCAAGTAATTCTCGTTTTAAGTTTACATTTTTGGTTACCTTCTTTGTTCTTAATGAACAGGTTTAACAACAAGGAAATTTTTGCTACAGTGGATATATAAGTGGCCCTACACTCTACTCAAAAAAGTAGAACCCAGAAACCCTCAAATTTGCTACATTCTAGTGGTAATCTGAGTGAATTACTAACCTGTATTTTTACAGGTTGTCTAAATTGTAAAGCTAAATTTCTATAGCTATTTATTTTCTTGATTAACTCACTGTACATATCTAATCTCAACAATAAAATGATGTTTGTTAAATGCTAAAAATAGTTTAACTTTGCATTTAGGCACGTGTCTAGTTCGTTTATATTTTATATTACTGTTGAAGAGTGCTGGAGCAAAAGGTACGTATGCATAGCATATAGTTTAGGAAACATTCTTAAGTGATTATTTGCTTGTTCAATGTTACTTTTCTATATCCTACACACTTTGCACAATCAATCTTAAGGACTTGTCCTATAAACAAGATAAGGTGGGGAAGTCATTACCCTCTCTTAGCCCACAAATAATCTCCTCACTCACTAACCCAAGCCTAACTAAAACTGAGTAGATGCTGGCCCTAGGGACATCTCGGACTCATATAGAGACTAACCTAAGGGGAAAGTTGATATGAATTTGACTCTTATCAAATCAGTGTCTAAGGTTAGGGATTGATGGTTGAAACCCCGAAGGTTGATGGTTGAAACCCCAAAGGTTGATGGTTTGGCATAATTAGGCCTGTTACTTAGGCACGGATACCTCCCACTGATCTTGCCCTTACCTAGCCGATTAACTTGTGGTCAGATACGGCAATATACCCCTGTGGATAATCTGACCAGTTAGGAGTCGTCTAGGTCTAAGGTTTACCCTAACTTAGGTTAGATTTTTTTTCTTTTTGTTTATTTTTCTTTGTTTGATTTTGACATTTCTTGTGTGATATGGCTTATAACAAAATTTTTCCTTAATGGTAATCCATGTTACACCCCGACCTCTTTTTCAGATGTTACCAACCCGGCATATCATAACTTTAACCAGCCTAGTGTGCCGGATTAGTCTCCTCCGAATCAATACATGCCCAGTCTCACTACTATGAACAAGACTGGAATAATCATCACTACTCTTCACAGAGTCAATGGGATTATAACTCCTCCGAGTCATATTGTCAACCACCTTACCAACATACAGCTTCATATACTCCTCTCGAACAACCATTAGAAGAATCAATTGACTGGGAAAAGAGGATGGAAGCCTTAGACGAGCTTGAGCAATGAATTCAAATTTTAGAAGACTCAAAATCCCATCAAAATTTTCAAGTCATAAATCCTTACTATATTTTTGAGAAAAACATGCCGACTTGAAAAAGAGTATGGAATCCATGATTCAAGCCCAAAATGATCCATTCGATATGATAGAAGTAAGCTTAGTAGTTTGGAAAACATGCGTAGGAATAAAGAAACTATAGCACCCCGTTCTCGGGATACGTACCCAGATACGTGTCCTGATTTTTTTGACCGTATTGTTCCAATTTTCTTCCAGTGTTTATTTTTAAGTTGTGTTTTCTCATGTTTTTCGTATCAGTTCTGGATTCTCAGTCTTAGAGTCAGCCCTGACCCGGACCGAGAACCCGATATCGGTATACTGCCTGATTTGACCTTTCCGGTAGTCCGATTTGACAGATATTAGTTTCAAATATTGTTTGTAATATTTTAGATTTTTCATAATTTTTTGAAAATTTTCAGAATTATTTTGCAAAATCTCCAAAATCTGTGTGGTCGGCATCGCTGACCGACTCCCAGATTTTCGTTGAATTTTAAGAAATGTCTTTCACGTTCCTTCTTAGAATTTTATTTTCTATCTAAATATATTTTTTTGGAATTTTTTAAATTTATTAAAATTTCACCGAATCTGGTGTCGGCCAGTATCGCTAGAAGATTCCAGGATTTTTTATTTGAAAAATAAATTGAATTTCTTAAATCTGATTTTAATATTTACTAATTTTGAGAATTTTTTGGAACCTTTTTGAAACAGTCAAATATTTGCCCTATTAAAATAATAATATTATTTACCGACCTTTTCTTTTCTTGTATTTTCCTTCTCCACTCCCCTACTTTGTACTCCCAAAATATTATATTAATTTAATTATCTAATAAAATATTTATTTATTCTTTGTTTTCTATTTCTTTTCTTTTCCTTTAATTTTTTTCCTTTTTCCTTTATTTTTCTTTCTTTTTCTTTCTTTTCTTTTTTCTTTCTTCTCCCTTACGTTTCCCCCTGCCCTGCAACCCCCTGCAACCGCCACCTGCAGCAGCCAGCAGGGGCATGGTGGGCTGCTGCTGTAGCCTATCGCTCTCTCCATCCTCTTTCATCATTTCTCCTCCTCTTCTCCTTTAAAACCCCCCTTTCTCTTTCCTTATCATTTCCATTTTCATTTTCAACTCCAACTCCTTCAACCAAAACCCACTTCCTACTTCACCACCGTCGCCTCCACCATTACCACCGCCACTACCGCTCCCCTAGCCACCGGCCACCACCTCCCCTACACCACATCTCCACTCCCACTTCCTTTTCATCCAACATCACTCCACCTTCTCTAATTTCAACCAAACCCAATCCCACCACTTCCTCTCCTTCTCCAAAATTCACCACCATCTCCATCAATTCTACCACTCCAACCACCCCATCATCACCTCCTCCTCCTCCTCTAACTCCCAACCACCTCGAACAATAACCACAACCACTAACTACCATCACCACCTCAACCAACACCAAACAACAACACACACCAACAACCCCCCACCTCTTTTCCCGGGGCCCAGGCCGCGACCCCCCTCCTCGCCAGCCGCGGCCACCCCTCCCCCCTCATTTTCTTTTTCCTTTTCTTCTTTCTTTCTTCCTTCTTCTTTCTTTCTTTTAATTCTTTCCTTTTTCTCTCTTTCCATTTCTACCCCCTCCTTAACCCCCTATTTACATCTCTATATTTTTCATCATACCTCTCCTTTATTTCTTTAATTCTTTCTTTCATTTTTCCACTTTTCCTTTTCCTTTTTTTAACAATTCCAATAAAATACTCTTTATCTCTCTAACTAATCCTCTCTCCCCCTTCCTTATTTTCTCTAATATATATTTATATATATAATTATATGTATTTATATATATAGTATAGGCTAATAGCTTGCTCGCACGTGTTCGTGGATTTTCTCAGGTTTTACTCGGTATTCGGTTCTGGTATTAGGCGAGTACATTCTTTTGATATTTCATGCTTTATTACCATCATTTCATATCAAATAATTATTATCTTACTTTTAATATATGATGTCTCTTTATGAAAGTTGGTATATGTTATATGAGTGATTTCTAAAAATTATCATGTTTTATAAATAACTGCCGGCTGTTATTATACTTTGTCGAACCAGTATTATACCTGGTATGCCTAGATCTGCTCCAGCTTCACTCGGCTTCTCATGGCTAAATAAAGGATAAATTTATTATTGTTATAAATATGATTGTAAAGAGTTTGAAATGTTTATACAGTTCCCTTGTACCTTATTATGTGACCGGTTGATACCTGATATTTGATGTTGTGACTCTCACTGACATATTAGTTACCTGACCCAAAATGTATACACCTGATACTTGCCTTGTTATAGTTGTCTCTTGATATCTGACACCGATACTTGCCATGCTATACTTGACACATGATATCTGACATCGGTACTTGCCATGCTATATTTAACACTTGATATCTGACACCGGTACTTGCCATGCTATACTTGACACTTGATATCCGACACCAGTAATTGCCATGCTATACTTGACACCTAATACCTGACACCTGATATAATAACACTTGATAGTTGACATGCTATCATTCACTTGACATGCTATCACCCGGTACGAGTATACTTGACCTGATATTGTGACACCTGACTGGTTACTATATACCTGACACCCGTATTATATTGCATATTCATCACTTTTTCGGGGACTTGGCATGATTATTATACTGTTACTAGACTTCTGGTACTCCTGAACTCCTGTACTCTTGAACTCTTGTTTTCCTGAACCTGTAACAGGGAGACTCCTGATATTATACTCCTGATATTAACGCCTATTAATCCCCGTAATTGGATAATCATGCTTATTGGATTACTGTATACATCTTATGGACATTAGCTTTGGGCAACATATATAATAAAGTACTCAACTTACACTGAGGTGGGGGTACTAATGGAAACTGGTATGATGTCATCTTTATAATGGTGATATTTCTGAAGTATCGCGTGGGGCGCGTAATGATAAGTCCCCAAAAGCAGTAGCCTGAATCTAAAGTGTCGTGTGGGGCGCGTAATGATAAGTCCCCGGAAGCAGTAGCCTGTACTCCTGAGCTACTCCCGGGCAGAGACGGGACCTACTATAAATATGAGCCATCAGATTTATCAGTTCCCAAATAATAACTCGGCTTATTCATAAGTGGATGTATGTGTGCTGGTTGCACATACAAAAGCATATAAATTGGATGAATAATATAAAATAACCAAACAGTAATAATATTAGGAACGTGTGATATTTGGTCTCTCCTTTGTTCGGGTCCTGTAACTCACATATCAGACCCGAGTAAGTTCTACAGAGTGCGAACTCTTATATGGACTATTAGTGATGTGAGGCGCTGGTAGGGAGGCGATTAAAATATCAAACGGTACTGATTATTATTATTAGATAAATTAAAATTCAACACCTTTATATTCCAGTTATAGTGTTATGCCCTGAGTTGACACCTTACTTTATGACATATGATGATTACTCCAGACACACTATAGTCCTTACTCTTAGGGCAACTCAAGTTGTATAAAACAGACGATGGCGACATGAGATATATGATATATATATGAGGGTTTCCTTATTTGGATTATCCCTTTGACATATCAGTCCCGTAAATCCATAATCTGAGCTTGTACAACTAGTTTTGTCCATACTTATATTTACAGCATGTTTAACTTATTTACCGCATGTTTATATATATCTATGCTCTTCATACTGCCTTCTATGCATGTTTTTAGTTTCAAATTCATCGATAAACATGATTTACTGTCGTTCCTTTAATTTTCCTTATGTTACTTATTATTGCTTGTACCTACATGCCTGTACCATATCACATGATCATGTACACGTGTGCCTATTATGCACGCAATTTGGCTTTATTATATGTACTCGCTGGGGTTGCTAACAACCCTGGATCCTCATGTCCAGATCCTAGAGCCTGGACCATGGTAGTCTTACTGTAGCTGATCAGAGTGCGCAGCTGATCCTTCCGTGACGATCGGAGTGCAGCAGAAGCTTGGATCATCACAGCAGCTCTTCCTCCTAGTTCGTTTCCTATTTGGTTCTGAGACCCCTCTTGCTGCTCGTGAGCACCTCTCAGCTTTTGTATCTCTCTTCATATATTGTATTCTTTTGTATTTTTTGGTAATATAATATTCTTGTAATATTATATTACTCTTTGTGATAACCATATACTTGTACTTTTCTGTTGGAATATATATTACCACTGTGCTTCCGCACTCTGATTCTTTCCTATACTGATGCTTAGCGTATATACGTGAGGATATTTTCAACCTGTATATATACGTCACAGTGACGTTTCTGTACCAGCTGGACCGGGGCGTCACAGGATGGTATCAGAGCCTAGGCTCTAACATCTTCAGTACAACCAGTTGGCAGATTAATGATATATTAATTTGCAGCTAGAAAGAACGAATCTTGAATATACATTCCAATGGCAAGTGCAGTGTTATCTATCCCTTCCTTGCAATCTCTTCCTTGAATCCTGAGACCCTTCTATCTTTTTCCTTTCAACTTCTTTCTGTCATCTCTTCAACCAACTCAAATATATGTCCTGAGTCGGTAATCTCCTTCTCCTTTTCACTTTGTCATACAATCATCATTGATTGTAATCTCTTCCATGTTCATCTCCCTCCTTATAAAAATTTTGAGGATGAAATTTTTGTTTCGCGGGTAGATTGTAGCACCCCATTCCCGGTATACGTATCTAGATACGTTTCCTAATTTTTTTGACCATATTGTTTCAATTTTCTTTCAGTATTTATTTTTAAGTAGTGATTTCTCATGTTTTTGGTATCGGATCTGGATTCTCAGTCTTAGAGTCAGTCCTGACCCGGACCGAGAACCCGATACTCGTATACCGCCCGATTTGAACTTTTTAGTAGTCTGATTTTATCGATTTCAGTTTCAAATATTGTTTTCTAATATTTTAGATTTTTATGATTTTCTAGAATTTTTCAAAATTATTTTGCAAAATCTTCGAAATCGGTGTCGGTCGGTATCGCTGACCGATTCCCATATTTTTAGTTTTTAAATGGAATTAAATTTTCAGAAACAACTTTTACATTAGTTCTTATGATTTCATTTTTTATCTAAATATATTTTTGGAATTTTTCTAAATTTATTAAAATTTCACCGATTCTAGTGTCGGCCGTATCGCTGGAAGATTTCAGGATTTTAATTTAAAAATTAGATTAAATTTCTCGAATCCAATTTCACTAAACATCTTAAATTAATATTTACTATTTTTGAGAATTTTTCGGAATATTTTTGAAACTCAAATTTTTGCCCTATTAAAATAATAATATTATTTACTGACCTTTTCTTTTCTTGCCTTTTCCTTCTCCACTCCCCTACTTTGTACTCCTAGAATATTCTATTAATTTAATTATCTAATAAAATATTCATTTATTATTTTTTCTATTTCTTTTCTTTTCCTTTAATTTTTTTTCCTTTTTCCTTTCTTTTTCTTTCTTTTTCTTCTTTCTTTCTTCTTCCCTTACGTTTCCCCTGCCCTGCAACCCCCTGCAACCGCCGCCTGCGGCAGCCAGCAGGGGCATGATGAGCTGCTACTGCAGCCTATCCCTCCCCCATCCCCTTTCATCATTTCTCATCCTCCTCCTCTCCAATTAAAACCCCCTTTCTCCTTCCTTATCATTTCCACTTTCATTTTCAACTCCAACTCCTTCAACCAAAACACACTTCCCACTTCACCACCACCGTCTCCACCATCACCGCCGCTGCCGCCGCTCTCCTAACCGTCGACCATCACCTCCTCCACACCCCCTATCTACTCTACCACCTTCTTTTCATCCAACCATCACTTCACCATCTCCAATTTCAACCAAACCCATTCCCACCACTTCCTCTCCTTCTCCAAAATTCACCATCATCTCCACCAATTCCACCTCCAACTAGCCCATCATCACCTCCTCCTCTTCCTCTAACTCCCCACCACCTCCAACAATAATCACAACCACCATAATCACCACCACCTCCACCAACACCAAATAACAACACACACCAACAACCTCCCACCTTCTTTCCCCGGGCCCAGGCCACCGCCCCCCTGCTCGTCGGCTGCCCTCAGGGGGCAACGGCGCCGACCAGGCCGTCGGTCACCCCTCCCCCTCCTTTTCTTTTTCCTTTTCTTCTTTCTTTCTTTCTTCTTCTTTCTTTCTTTTAATTCTTTCCTTTTTCTCCCTTTCCATTTCTACCCCCTCCTTAACCCCCTATTTACATCTCTATATTTTCCATCATACGCCTCCTTTATTTCTTTAATTCTTTCTTTCCTTTTTCCACTTTTACCTTTTCTTTTTTTAACAATTCCAACAAAATACTCTTTTCTCTCTCTCTAACTAATCCTTTTCCTCTCCTCCCTTATTTTCTCTAATATATATTTATATATATAATTATATGTATTTATATATATAGTATAGGCTAATAGCTTGCTCGCATGTGTTCGCGGATTTTCCAGTGTTTTACTCAGTATTTTGTTCCGGTATTAGGCGAGTACATTTCTTTTGATATTTCATGCTTTATTACCATCATTTCATGTCTAATAAATATTATATTGCTTTTAATATATGATGTCTTTTTATGAAAGTTGGTTTATGTTATATAAGTGATTTCTAAAAATTATCATGTTTTATAAATAACTGCCGGTCGTTATTATACTTTGTCGAACTGGTATTATACGTGGTATGCCTAGATCTGCTCTCGCTTCACTCGTTTCGTATGGCTAAATTAAAAGATAAATTTATTATTGTTATAAATATGATTGTGAAGAGTTTGAAATATATACCGTTCCTTTGACCTTGTTATGTGACCAGTTGATACCTGATATTTGATGTTGTGACTCTCACTGACATATTAGTTACCTAAGCTGACATGTGTGCACCTGATACTTGCCTTGTTATACTTGACTCATGATATTTGACACTGATACTTGCCATGCTATACTTGATACATGATATCTGACCCTGGTACTTACCATGCTATACTTAATACTTGATATTTGACACCGGTACTTGCCACGCTATACTTGACACTTGATATCCGACACCGGTACTCGCCATGCTATAATTGACACCTGATACCTGACACCTGATATAATAACACTTGATAGTTGACATACTATCATTCACTTGACATGCTATTACCCGGTACAAGTACACTTGACCTGATATTGTGACACCTGACTGGTTACTATATACCTGACACCCGTATTATATTGCATATTCATCACTTTTTGGGAGACTTGGCATGATTATTATACTGTTACCTGACTTCTGATAATCCTGAACTCCTGTACTCCTGAACTCTTGTACTCCTAGACCCTGTAACAAGGAGACTCCTGATATTATACTCCTGTTAATCCCCATAATTGGATAATCATGATTATTGGATTACTGTATACATCTTATGGACATTAGCTTTAGACAACATATATAATAATGTACTCAACTTACACTGAGGTGGGGAAAACTAATGGAAACCGGTATGATGTCATATTATAATGGTGATATTTCTGAAGTGTCATGTGGGACGCGTAATGATAAGTCCCCGGAAGTAGTAGCCTGAATCTGAAGTGTCGTGTGGGGCGCGTAATGATAAGTCCCTGGAAGCAGTAGCCTGTACTCCTGAGGTAGTCCCGGGGAGAGACGGGACCTACTATAGATATGAGCCATCAGATTTATCAGTTTTCAAATAATAACTCGTTTTATTCATAAGTGGATGTATGTGTGCTGGTAGCATATACAAAAGCATATGAATCAGATGAATAACATAAAACAATAAAACAGTAATAATGTTAGGAATGTGTGATATTTGGTCTCTCCTTTGTTCGGGTCCTGGTACTCACATATTAGACTCGGGTAAGTTCTACAGAGATTGAACTCTAGTATGGACTATCGGTGATGTGACGCGCTGGTAGGGAGACGATTAAAATATTAAACGGTACTGATTATTATTATTGGATAAATTAAAATTCAACACCTTTATATTCCAGTTATAGTGTTATACCCTGGGTTGACACTTTACTTTATGACATATGATGATTACTCCAGACATACTATAGTTCTGTTACTTTTAGGGCAACTCAAGTTGTATAAACTTAGATAATGGCGACATGAGATATGTGGTATATAGATGAGGGTTTCCTTGTTTGAATTATCTCCTTGACGTATCAGTCCCGTGAATCTATAATCTGAGCTTGTACAACTAGTTTTATCCATACTTATGTTGACCCAGAGGCCTTTCACTCTAGTTTTGATGATGATAACTCATGTAGTTATAGTTTACTAATAATCTTGTGATATTTAGTTTCAGATATTTAACCAAGATATTAGTAGGTGACTACCTTCAATAAAGGTGTTTTGGAGCTTTCACATGGTGATTCAAGAGCTGAGCGTCAAGTTCATATCTAGCACTCGGTTGGAGTCAAGCTCGTTGAATCGCGTTTGGGTCGAGTCAACTTGGAGATGGCGTTCTACAAGAAGGCTTCGGTTTGTTTAGTTAAGTTTTGTTTAGATCTATTATAAAGATTAGATAGTGTGATATGCTCAAGTTCACAACACTCACACTTATTTTAAGTTTCATATTTATTGGTTTTAGTTTTCGATTTAACCGATCTTGGTTTTCATGAATAAATAGAATCAAAACAAGTTTACAAGGTTTAATGTATATTAGATTTGATCTATATACATATATGCTTTATGTATTTAAAAAAACTTATTTTGATACACTATTCATGTGTTTAAGTTTTGTATTTAGACAAAACTTATTTTTGGATTTAATGTCAAAAACATAGATATAATACCTTTCATGTATATTGGAAAAATATACATGTTTTTGTATTTACATGAGTTGTTGGAAAAATCGGATTTCCATTTCAAAAATCTTAGTTTTGAAAAATACAGAATTTGGTTTAAGGCAAATTTTCTATCACACAAATATGGTTCAAATAGTTTGAAATATGTGTTGAATTTTTGTCATACATATTTATATTTTAAAGATAATATAAGAACTGATTTTTTGTGGAATTTATGTGATTTTATGGGATTTAATTGAAGTTAAAAAGACTAGTTTTTAAATCCTAAAATTTTCCCTGCCAGGCTCTGGCGGTCGACCGGGCCGGTCGTCCAATGTGCAAAAGACGTGCATAAAGGCTACGTGATTTGGCTGGTCGACCGTACAGTCGACCAGCTGAAGTCACCCCACTCTCGGGTGGGGCCAGTCGACCGGGCGGTCGACCGTTCGCTTTGGCCCGGTCGACCGGGCAGAGAGCAGTTGCTCTCCAGATCTGGCACAGTCGACCGGGCTGTTGATCGGAGGGCTCAACGGTCAAATTTTTGACCGTTGGCCAATCGACTGGTCGATCGATCGGAAGGGCAAATTGGCCTTTTTCAGCTGCCAACAGTAGATTTTCAAATGGGCTATAAATACCCCATTTGAAGTTGATTTTCAACAAGAATTTCAAGAGTAAAATTTCTCTCATTTACAAGTATTTTAATACAAGTTTTCAAAAGAGTTTTTAAGCCAAAAGGATTCATATATTTGTTTAAAGGGTTAGAAAATTCAAAGAAAAAGAAAGTCTTTGGGATTGTTTTTGATCCTCATTTTTATATCAATTCTAAAAGTTTTTCCAAGAGTTTTTCTTTGAGTTTTTTTATTTTCAAACTCTTCATTTCTCACACTTGAGCTTATCTACTATCCTATCTATTAGGATCTTTGTTTTGTGGGAAAAAAAATTGGTTTGTGGTCTTTGTGATCACCAAGTTGTAAACCTTCCATTGATTGTGATATCCCTCTAGTGAGAGGTGATTGAGTTGAATCCCTCAAGTGTGAGGTAATAGTGAAAGTGGTATTTGGCTCCCTCTAATGAGAGGTGGTGATTGTATTGGAATCCCTCATGTGTGTGGTGATTGTTGTTTGTGTGGCTAAGTGGCTATCCCTCTAAGTGTAGAGGTGATTTGTTTTGTGCCTTGCCTCTAAGTGTAGAGGTTGTATTTGTTGGAGAGAGGACTTGTGTACTCCCAATTGTAATTGCCCCAAATCCTCAGTGGAGGTTCCCTGTGTGGGAAGTCCTGTGTGGACGAGTTAGTGGAAATCTTTCTGTGTGAAACGGGGACGTAGAGCTGTGTGCTCGAACCTCAAAACATATCTTGATGTTTGTGATTGATCCATTTTCTCTAACTCTCTCTCTCTTATATTGTGCATTGATTCATATTGTCATATCATATACACGCTTGGTTTGTTTGTGTGCCTCACTTGTGTTTAACCAAGAGAGCTTCATATAGCACCTCAACTCTTATTCAGAGGAATCAAGAGGAGTTAGTCCAGAGCCCTTCACCGGAAATTCAGCTACACTCTTTGGTTACACTAAGTGTGTTGCAATTAAGTTTTAATTTCTGCATTATTATTCATAGATTAGCCGTACACCTATTCACTCCCCTATAGGTGTACTTTCAATTGGTATCAGAGCCTACGCTCCTGATATTAGGTTTAACCACCTAGGAGTGTGATCTTGGTTTTGCTAATCTAGATTTGCATTTGCATACTTATATTGTTTGCACACACTCATGGACTACATGACGCCACCTATGTTTAATACTTCCAACATTATTGTTTGGAAGGCTAGGCTGTCCATGTACCTAAAAACCCTAGGCTTGCATGTTTTCCTTGCCGCTACTAAGAAATCCTATCTTGGTAATAGCAAGCATATAGAGGCCAATGCACAAGCTCTTGAGGCACCTAGAAGCATGCTTAACAAAGAATATCTTTCTATGATTTCTAACTGTAATTCCACCTTTGCAGTGTGGAACACGTTGACCTCCTCTGAGCTTCAAACGCCAAACATTATGGAGAATAAATCTAGTGGAGAATCCGAGCAATATTGCTACATGGTCCAAGGGAATGACTCCCTTGAGGTATACTCAGAAACTTAATTAGATGATGATGATGCTAATTCTTCTAGTAATGATTATATTGATGCCAATGCTTTGAATGAAGAACTTTCAATTGTTTGTGAAAAATTGCTTGAAAAATATAATCTTTTGAAAAAAAAGAGTTTTAGACTTAACAAAGAAAATGAAAACTTGTCTTCTAAGCTTGATGTTGTTTTACAAGAGAGGGATGAGATTTCAAGTGAACGTGACTCACTTAAATCCCAACTTGAACTTGTCCTTAATGAAAACAAAATTTTGAGAAGAAAAAATGATTGTGAAAATGTTTTAAAGAAAAATGAGGCTTTATGTTCAAAAGTTGATTTTGCTGTAAAAGAAAATGAATCTTTAAAAATGAAAATTGTTTCTATTTCAAAGGAATTAGATTTGGTTTCTAAGAAGAATATTTCTTTGAAAAATGATATTGATTCTCATGTTTGCCATACTAAAGTAGCTTCATCATCTAGCTCACCTATTGCATGCTCTACTTTATCTTCTAGTATTAAAAATGATATAAATATTTTGAAGAAAAGTGTTGAATGTTTGGGCTCCACTTTGAGCCGTTGTGCCATGAACCATACACGTTTGGAATCTATATTTTGAAAGAAACAAGTTCCTCCTATGCATGCACATAAACCACGGCATACACATGCTTCCCACGTTCACACCCATAACACACCCATAACACTTTGTATGCTTATGTGTACACTTGTACACATTGTGGACTTAAGGGGCACCTTGCTAAATTTTGTTTTGATAAGATACATGATGTAAATTTAGTAAATAAATTTGTTTAGATTAGGAAAGGAGCTGACCCCCATGGACCCAAAAGAATATGGGTACCAAAGACCACTCTTATTTTAATTGATGTAGGTGTGGGCTCTCACATGATGTGAAAGCGATGGTGCCTTGAGGTGGATGCGTTCCGAGCTTAAAGAGGACAATTTGGATGCATCACTTTCAAGGGGAGTTTGGTGGGAGGACCACCTTGGTTTGGAGATATGGAGATGTGCCCTATCGGTTTTGTTAATGATCTCTTACTCCTCATTATGTTTACATGCTTTCATATTATTCATTTTTAGCATGTTTTGATTTCTATGCTTCATGTTTTGATTACTTGTTTAGATGTTAGTTTTCATTAAAACTTAGATATATACTTGTACAACTAGTGAGGCACAAATAGATTATTATATGTTTGTACTCGAATGCTCATTTGTACCCATTAGATGTACTACTATAGTCTAGTTTTGATGATTCATACATTTTGACTTGTATTCCATATTTTTGACATGTTTTTCATGTTTTTGTTAAACTTCATATATATGTCTATTTTGCCTAAACTATTAGTTATACATATACATCCTTGAGCCAGTTGCCTTTATGCATATACATTTGTGGACTCGTTTATATTTGGATATGTATGTATACTCTAGTTTGTACAAAACATACATATGCCTTAAAGATTAAATTATTTTGATAATTTTCATATTTTAAGGAATTTCATATTGAGCTTGATTGCCTATTTTTATGATGATGTGTTTCACATAACTCTTATACACTCACTTTACTTAATGTTTTCTTATGATTTTGTTTTCATGAGTATGATATGTACCTTATAGTTTTTGAGTGTTTGATGATCGTGTGACTTACAAGTTTTTCATGAAATATATTTTTGTTTTATTCCTTACTTGAAGGATTTCGTACTAATTTATAATTTTATCATATAACTAGTTGCGGTATTCTTTATTTGGTAGAGTTTTCAAACGTGTTATATTATTTTCAAACTTATTTTTGAAAACCCCTACCCTTCTAAGGGCAGTTGGTTGGGCGACCATGCCTTATATGCTCATTATTGAAAATCTATTTAAAACATGTGCATGAAATGGGTGGTAGGAAGTATGAGTTATACACTTGATATTATTTGTTTTCAATTGATATCATTGTATCTTTTTAATTGGTATCACTATTGATATTCATTTATCTTGTATACTCATATATGTTTTTATGTATGTATGCTTATACTTCAAATAGTATCAATTTTGATTGGTATTTAATTTTTCATACATATATATATTTTTTATTTGTGCTTACTATATCTCTATATTTTTGAGCACAAATTTTGATTATGCTAAGCTTGATTTCTTAAATGACTATTATATTTCAATTGATTATTTTTCAATTGGTATCTTATACAAACTTATGCATCATTTTATTTGGTATTTCATAAAGAGGGAGAAAATTCATATTTCACCTTTTAATTGGTTTTGCTCACATTTGGTACTCCTACACTTTATGTTGAAAAATGATTGAAAAATGATAATGTTTTTTTTGGTATCATACGCTCCTAATGAAAATCATTTTCAATTGGTATATGTTTCATTATTTTCAATTTGTATATGTTTCATTTTCAATATTGGTATCAAACACATTAAATTGATATTATTCTCTATTTGGTATCTTTATTGTAAAATGAGTTTACTGTTTAACCAAAAAGATTGGTTTATGCTTTTCAAATTGGTATCAAAAGTGTAAAATATTTTCTATTGGTACTAATTTTTAAAATTGGTATCAAGATTACCTATATGTTTATATCTATCAATTGATATCAAATTTTTTTTGGTTAGTTTCTTCAAAATGTTTTATTTATTTTCAATTGGTATCATCAATTGGTATCATGATGTTTCTATGTATACCTTTGCACTAAATTGATACATTTTTTTCAATTGGTATCATAAGGTTTTGATTTCACCCCTTGTTGATTTTTATTTCGGACAAAAAGGGGGAGAACATTATTTTATTGTTTACTTTAACCCCTTTTTTGATGATTGACAAAATGGGGGAGAAGCATTTGAGTATATATGCATGTTTATTTATAAGTTTATATTAAAGTTTGTTTCATATTGGTATTGAGAGAGTTTGTTTTATGTTTTGTTGATATTGGTATCAAGAGCATGGATATGAGTATCAAGAACATATTTTGTTGTTTTGTTTTATTGGTATCAAGAACTTTTATTAAAATTTTTATTGTTAGTATCAAGAGCTTTTGTTGATTATCTTTCAATTGAAATGTTTATTGGTATCAAGAGCAATTATTTAAAGAACATGTTTATTTTAAGTTTATATTTTCAATTGGTATTTAAGAACATGTTTATTTTAAAAATTTTGGTATCAAAAGCATGTTTATTTCATTATTTTATGCATGTTCATGCATATTCATGTTTAACATTCATTGCATATCTTATAGTTTATTGCTATGCATGAGTTAAGGGGGAGCTTCTTTGAAGCTTAACTTTAATCCATGCATATATAACTCCATGAGTTTTGTCATCATCAAAAAGGGGGAGATTGTTGACCCAGAGGCCTTCCACTCTAGTTTTGATGATGATTAACTCATGTTGTTATAGTTTACTAATAATCTTATGATATTTAGTTTCAGATATTTAACCAAAATAATAATAGGTGATTAGCTTCAACAAAGGTATTTTGGAGCTTTCACATGGTGATTCAAGAGCCCGAGCGTCAAGCTCATATCTAGTACTCAGTTGGAGTCAAGCTCGTTGAATCGCGTTTGGATCGAGTTAACTTGGAGACGGCGTTCTACAAGAAGGCTTCAGTTTGTTTAGTTAAGATTTTGTTTAGATCCATTGTAAAGATTAGATAGTGTGATATGCTCAAGTTCACAACACACACACTTAATTTAAGTTTCATATTTATTGGTTTTGGTTTTCGGTTTAACCGATCTTGATTTTCATGAATAGATAGAATCAAACAAATTTACATGGTTTAATGTATATTAGATTTGATCTATATACATATATGTTTTATCTATTTAGAAAAACTTATTTTGTTACACTATTCATGTGTTTGGAGTTTTGTATTTAGACAAAACTTATTTTTAGATTTAATGTCAAAAACATAGATATAATACCTTTCATGTATATTGGATTCTATCCATATGCAACATGCTTCAAAGTTGTTTAAATATCTGTTTTTGTATTTACATGAGTTGTTGGAAAAATCAGATTTCCATTTTAAAAATCTTAATTTTGGAAAATACAGAATTTGGTTTAAGGCAAATTTTCTATCACACAAAAATGGTTCAAATAGTTTGAAATATGTGTTAAATTTTTGTCACACATATTTATATTTCAAAGATAATACAAGAACTGATTTTTATAGAATTTATGTGATTTTATGGGATTTAATTGAAGTTAAAAAGACTAGTTTTTAAATCCTGAAATTTTTCCTGCCAGGCTCTGGCAGTCGACCGGACCAGTGGTCGGTCGACCGGGTCAGTGGTCGGTCGACCGGACTGGTCGACCAATGTGCACAAGACGTTCACAAAGGCCAAGTGATTTGGCCGGTCGACCGTATGGTCGACCGACTGAAGTCACCCCACTCTCGGGTGGGGCCGGTCGACTGGGCGGTCGACTGTTCACTTTGGCCCAGTCGACCGACCAGAGAGCAGTTGCTCTCTGGATCTGGCACGGTTGACTGGGCAGTCGACCGGAGGGCTCAACGGTCAAATTTTTGACCGTTCGCTGGTCGACCGACCGGTCGACCGGAAGGGCAAATTGGCCCTCTTCAGCTGTCAACGGGCAGATTTTCAAATGGGCTATAAATACCCCATTTGAAGTTGATTTTTAACAAGAATTTCAAGAGAAAAATTTCTCTCATTCACAAGTGTTTTAAAACAAGTTTTCAAAAGAGTTTTTAAGCCAAAAGGATTCATCTTTATTTGTTTTAATGGGTTGGAAAATTCAAAGAAAAAGAAAGTCTTTGGGATTATTTTTTATCCTCATTTTTATATCAATTTTAAAAGTTTTCCCAAGAGTTTTTCTTTGAGTTTTTGATTTCCAAACTCTTTATTTCTCACACTTGAGCTTATCTACTATCCTATCTATTAGGATCTTTGTTTTGTGGGAAAAGAAATTGGTTTGTGGTCATTGTGATCACCAAGTTGTAAACCTTCCATTGATTGTGATATTCCTCTAGTGAGAGGTGATTGAGTTGAATCCCTCAGATGTGAGGTGATAGTGGAAGTGGTATTTGGCGCCCTCTAGCAAGAGGTGGAGATTGTGTTGGAATCCCTCAAGTGTGAGGTGATTGTTGTTTGTATGCCTAAGTGCCTATCCCTCTAAGTGTAGAGGTGATTTGTTTTGTGCCTTGCCTCTAAGTGTAGAGGTTGTATTTGTTGGAGAGACGAGTTGTGTACTCCCAATTGTAATTGCCCCAAATTCTCAGTGGAGGTTCCATGTGTGGGAAGTCCTGTGTGGACGAGTTAGTGGAAATCCTTCTATGTGAAGGTGGGAACGTAGAGTTGTGTGCTCGAACCTCGAAACATATCTTGGTGTTTGCGATTGATCCACTTTCTCTAACTCTCTCTTACATTGTGCATTGATTCATATTGTCATATCATATACATGCTTGGTTTGTTTGTGTGCCTCACTTTTGTTTAACCAAGAGAGCTTCATATAGCACCTCAACTCTTATTCAGAGGAATCAAGAGGAGTTAGTCCAGAGTCCTTTACTGGGAATTCGGCTACACTATTTGGTTACACTAAGTGTGTTACAATTAAGTTTTAATTTCTGCATTATTATTCATAGATTAGTTGTACACCTATTCACCCCCCTCTAGGTGTACTTTCAACTTGTATTTATCGCATGTTTAACTTATTTACCACATGTTTATATGTAACTATGCTCTTCATACTGCCTATATGCATGTTTTCAATTTCAGATTCATCGATATACATGATTTACTATCGTTCCTTTAATTTTCATTATGTTACTTATTATTGCTTGTACCTACATGCCTGTACCACATCACCTGATCATGTACACGTGTGCCTGTTATGCACGCCATTTGGCTTTATTACATATACTCGCTGGGTTTGCTAACAACCCTGGATCCTTATGTCCATATCCTAGAGTCTGGATCATGGTGGCCTTACTGTAACTGATCAGAGTGCGCTGCGGATCCTTCCATGATGATCGGAGTGCAGCAGAAGCTTGGATCATCGCCGCAGCTCTTCTTCATAGTTCGTTCCCTATTTGGTTTTGAGACCCCTCTTGCTGCTCGTGAGCACCTCTCAGCTTTTGTATATCTCTTCATATATTGTATTCTTTTATATTTTCTGGTGATGTAATATTCCTGTAATATTGTATCACTCTCTGTGATAACCATGTACTTGTACCTTCTGTTAGAATGTATATTACCACTGTGCTTCCGCACTCTGATTCTTTCCAGTACAAATGCTTAGCGTATATACGTGAGGATATTTCTGACCTACATATATACGTCGCAGTGACGTTTTCATGCCCGCCAGACCGGGGCCTCACAGAAACTCTCCCTACGCAATTTTTATCTATTCTCGACACTTCTAGCCATATTAATGAAAATCAAGAATCATGGTATCTTGAAGACTTCGACCAAGATTCAAGTTCACCACTAAACCTTGAACTTGACCAATATCAACCCATTGATGAATTGGCAAGTTTTCATTTTAATGAGAATGAACTTGATTATGAATGTGAATCCGATCCCTAACTTTGTGATTTAGTTTACATCTTCGAATCAATGTTGACTCTGGTATTCCTACCCAATTTGGACCAATTTCTTAAGCCACAATTTATTTCTGTACCCATAGATCTAGAAATTGAATCACCAGTTTTTGATAGCCACATGATGGGAATAGAATGTGAATTTCAATTCTTGGACTTGACTCAACTCTTGAACCAAAACTAACTCTCGAACCCAAAGTTAATTTTTTCGAGTTAGTATTTGTTCCTGAACCTATCATTCTTGATCCCAAGTCAACCATTCCACCAAGTCACATTCTCTTGTTGGACATAGGTGTAGATCATGATGACTCCGTGATGATTTTTCAAGACTGGTCATTTAAAGGGAATATGTTTCATGATATGATCTTTCATGATCCTATTCATATTGGGGACTATAAATATGTAAATAGAAAAAAGGTCAATAAAGGTGGATTCTGTGAACCGCCACATTATCTTGATTGGGTGGCAACACTTGACCCAATCAGACCACCACGGGAACCACCACCTTAAGGTAATATTTTCCTTCCCTTTCTTCTTTTTCATGCATCTTTGCATTAATTCATACATTGAGGACAATGTATGAGATAGGTGTGGGGGAGGGTTCTAACATAACATAGGTTTTCTTTTTATTTAAAAGAAAAAATTAACATTTTTCTTTCTTTAAAAAACTTTTTGAAAAGAGAGCAATATTTTGACATATTTTTTGTTAGAAATTAAGTTAATTTTAAAGATTAGGAGAATCATAATTAGGATTTTTTATACTTGATCAAAATAAGATTATTTGTTTGATTTCTTATGTTAGGACGAAAAGTTGGAAAAGTAATTTAGTCTAAATTTTTACCTTGATGAAATATACATGCTTTATACACTTACACGCTTAGGGTTCAAAAAATAAATATTCTTATGCCTTATTAAAAAAAAGAAAAAATAATATATATATATATAAACTATCAAAATCCTCTGATTAAGCTGGGTATTTGTGTCTCATAAAGCATAAGTATTCACACCTAAAAGCGGTTCATATAATAAAATACTTAGTTTTGTGCTCTTGTTTGCTTGAGTCCTTAAGTCTTTGGGGTGTTTTCTCACCCGGTGCCCTAAGACCGTTTGGCTTGGGAGTTACCAATTAAAGGCTCGTTATATGGACAGATTAGAAAGCCAAATATAACTAAGGAAAAATATCACAAAATAATTAAAAAAATAAAAGAAAAAGGAAAATAAAGCATAAGAGTTAGAGTTAAAGAACCCCGAGTCAAAATTTCACGATCGCAAAGGTGCATATAACTTAGGGTATAATAATAGACTACATGAGAAATACAGTTTGACTCCTTGGCTTGATTGATAACAAGTTTTTGAATAAAGACTAAGTTTAGGAATGAAAAGTTCGGCTTTCCTATAACTTATAGATTACTTAATTCTTACAGTAATACTACAAATATTTTTCTCTTTCAAAATGCTAATACTTTTTTTCTCTTTCTTTATGGATTTTGTAGGTGTAATCCACTGAAAACCCTCCGAGACAAAACTCGTCCTCTAGGGAAAACCTAGAGGTTTAATGGCTTGTTGCATAGGCTTAGTGCCATCGCGTGACCTGTGTAATCTTTAGTTAGTTTTGTTATTTTGCTCAAGGACGAGCAAAAAATAGGAGTGGGGGTGTGATCGTACACATATTTTGCATTATTTTCATTACACTTCTATATTTATCGTGTAATAAATCTGCTAATTTTCTTATCTTAAATGTTTATTTTGCAGAAGATAATCATGGGAAGAAAGAGGATTAAATCAAATAAATACCAGTTAAAATCAAATTTAACTGGATCTATTTTGTTAGCTGAGAATGATCGCAGATCTAGTCAGCTAAAAATCAGATTTTGGTGAATCAATTTGATTAACTTAAAGATCTATGAGGATATCACCACATCCAGAACAAATTAAGGATTGAGGAAAATGTTTAACTGAAGATAACATCAAATATGGAGTCCAAATTAACGATCCAAAGGGATAAATGGATAGAGAGAAGTTCAATGGATGAGATAAAGTAATTTAGACTCAGATTCAGACTAGATACATTTTAATATTTGAATCATAATGTTCTCCACCGAAACTCAAATCTGATAATTCAAGATGATCCAGAAAGAAAACTTAAAGGACTACATCTCTTACATTGATCACTATTTCTAATTCTATCATTTGATAAGTTATATTCAACAATCAACACACCAATAAACTGCAGATCAGAATATCCACATCAAATCAAGTTTGAAAATAAGGGGAGGATTCAAATTTAGAAATAGTCAGCTCCCCTTATCTTTAAACTTATTTCCTTGTCCATTTCTATCCTATAAATACACCACACATCAGAGGCAGAGGGACGATCAACCAGAGATATATTTTAGGCCATTTTTCATTCTTTTTAGTGTAGGATTTTTACTTTTTCTTTTATGTAATTTTTACTTTTATTTATGTAACTGAGAGGAGAGACGAGTTTCATGGAGAAATGAGAGCAAGCTTGAACTGAGGGTGACTCCAGGGTAAATAAGTCTTTTCTTTCATTGTTATTTGAATCGAATCGATGTTTCTTTTTCTTCTTTTTCTTCTTTACTCTTGTTTTCATTTACTCTCCTCAGATGTGTTGCAATCCAAGTGAATCCAATAGCCTCGAGACTGCTTCACCATTGGAAGTGCCCTTCATGGTCTATGGTGATGATTGGTCACTAATGTTGCATATTTAGTATCATATTTCCATACTTATTCTAGAATAAAACTTTCCATTGTCTTAATTAATTGCTTAATTTATTTGCAGGCCCATTCTTTAAGGAGATGAAGAGAAATGAGCCCAAAGCCCACCAAAATTCTGAATTAAATCAGAATTAATTCGCACTCAGTAAATCAGGGCAAAACAAGAGGTTGAAAACCGGTTAAGAAGAATCCTCTCAGAATCGACCGGTTAAAGCCAAGAATCCAAGGCCATTTCGTCAGAATCCGGGACTCAAACTGAAAAACCAACTCCAGATAAAGTCAGAGGGCGAAACCAGGGCAATTCACCAATAGGGTGTGCCCTGGCCGCGAAAACGCGGCTCTAGCCACGTTTTCGCGGCAAGGTTGGGGAGTTAGGGGGAGCGTTTGCTCCCCCGATCTCCCCGGATCCCCCTTGTGTGGGTTATGCCTATAAAAAGGCAGTGTTTGCGCTGAAAATTGACGAACATACAGAGATAGGATTTAGACCCTTTTTCCATTTCTTAGTTTAGGTTTTTCTTTTCTTTTTATGTAACTTGTATGTAAGCTAGGATTAGATGATGATTCGTGTAAGTAAGAGAGAGAGAGGAATATGTTGAGAGTGACACCGATGTACCCTCCTCCTTTCTTCCATCGTTTCAAGCAATAAAAGGTAACATTTTTATGTTCTTCTTTACTTTCATTTTCTTTTGTTTTCGTCTTCCTCTTCTACTTTACCTCGTTTGTTTTTGTTGAGTTTACAAGTGAATTCCAAAGCACAAGTATAACGACGTTATGTGAGTGCCAATGATAGTTCATGAAGACGTTCTCCTCCTCAAGACGTATCACTTCATGCTTGTGCGAGACTTGATGATATAATGCGAACGGGACTGAGCTCGGGCTTATGATCTATGCGCTGAACGCCTCCTAAACAAAGGTAGAACATGCAAAGGTTTTTAGGTAAGTCATCAATCAATCTAGGTAAGTATTTCTTCCTCTTCTTTCTTTTCTTTCATTTCTGTAAATTAAATCACCAACACCACTCCTTTTCACTTCCTTGTAAATAATCATTTGTACATAGTCGCTTTCGCCGTTTTCTGATTTTTTTCCACCTTCTTCATCTCTCATTTTCTTCTAACTTTAACATAATTCTTTTTTTTCATTTTTATTTTTTAAAAACAAAGAAGAACTTTCGTTTTGTTTTCATAAGGATTTCAATAAAAAAAAACGTAAACGCTTCTATCGCAAAACCCTCCTTGTGGATCACGACCCGCATAGCCACTTGCTATAGCGGTAAGAATTGAGCACTTGCACATCTTCATTCTAAATCTGAAATTCTTTATTTTTATGTGCAGGTTTTGCCTCAATCAAAATTTGGCGCCGTTGCCGGGGAGGGTAACGTTGTTTTTATTGAAATCTAATTTTTCTTGAAAATTTTTTAGAACTAAAATGAACTTTTCTTCTCTGTTGCAGGTTAAAGGGCAAGCAAAGCAGGAAATTAAAGTTGCAGTAACATATAAGTGGCCTTGGCCCTCTGCTCTAGAAAGAAGAGACCAAGTGCCCTCTGCTTTGCCGCGGATCCGCGGCCAACGCCGCGAAAACGCGGCAAAAAAAGGAGTTGACTACTAACTGTCTTTTTGCAGGGCTGCTTGCTTTGCAAATTCTAGTTTTCTGCAACTTTACTTTTTTTATATGCCATCACTAAAAGCCTGCTAATAATCAACAGTAAAACGTTTGTTGAAAAGCTAAAAAAAATTGATTAGACGTTTGCATTTTTAGGCACGTGTCTTTTCAATTCATTTATTTTTACTGTTGAAGAGTGCTGGAGCAAGGTATGTTCGCATTGCATGTAGAATAGGACTCACCTCTTGGTTGATTTTCATTGCTTAGAGTGAATCTTATTTACATATCTTGTACACTTGCACAAATTGATTTTAAGGGCACCACCCATTAACAAGATAAGGTGGGGATTTAATCACCCTTCCTTGGCCCAAAAATCAGATTCCAAGCACTCACTAACCCAAGCCTAATTAAAATTGAGTAGACGTTGGCCCTAGGGACATCTTGGACTCAATTAGGAGATTATCCTAAGGGGGAAAGATGTTAGAATTTGACTCCTGCCAAATCAGTGTCTAGGAAAGGGATTGAGGGCCGAAAGCCCAAAGGTTGGTGGTTATTTAATTAAGGAACGTCTTTGACGGAAAACCTCCCACCAACCTTGCCTTGACCTGGCTGATTAGCTTGTGATCAAAGTCTGCATTAGACCTCCTGTGGACAGTCTAATCAGTTAGGAGTCGTCTAGGTCATAGGTCTACCCTAACTTAGTTAGAATTTTCTCTTTTTATTTGTTTGCTTATTTGTTTGTTTTTTCTTTCTTTTTTGTATTCAATTTTGTGATATGGCTTATAACAATAATTTTTTCAACTTTAATAATAATCCATATTACACACCGAGTTCATTTTTGGATATTACCAACCCAGCATATCATGACTTTAACTAACCTAGTGTGCCGGATTGGTCTTATCTGAATCAATATAACCCATGCCCCCAATCTAATAACTATAATTTCCATAATAATTTCAACTCTTCACCGAGTCAGTGGGGATTCACCTCCCCTGAGCATAATTTTCAACCAACTTGTCCCCCTTATCCACCCAGTCCACAATATCCCCAAGAGTCGTACTCAGTTCCACCAGTCCAAAATAGAAAACCATCAATTTTGGAAAGGAGTATGCGTGAGTCCAAACAACAATCACAAAATCTGATGGATTCACAATTTCACTACCACTTCCAAGACAACACTTCATCTTTTCATCAAAACAATGAATCCATCAACTATGAAAAGATGCTTGAAGCCATGACTCATGCTCAAAATGCTCAAAATCGTGACATAGATATGATGGTCGAATCTCTACATTCTCACCGTTTGACCAGTTCTGATGTCACTAAACATTCTGTTAGAGCCGAAGAGTCATGTAGTTTTGGAAATCAAGATTCCATTTCAGAATAATCATTTGAACTTGCCCAAACTCCAAATTTTGAAAAGAATATTGACAGTTTGGCAAGTTATCCTTTTCCTGAAATCGAACTTGAAAATGAATATGATCATGATTCTCAACTTAATGATTCAATTTTACTTCCTAATTCAATAATGACTCCGGTGTCTTCACCTGACTTCAATCTTTTTCCTGAGTCAATATTGGATCCTGTGCCAATTCATCATGAAATTGAATCACCTATTTTTGATGATCATATTGAACTTGACCAATTTACACTTTTGAAAACCCTATTGACAAATTGGCAAGTTCTCATTTTTTTGATATTGAACTCAATGAGATATGTGACCTTGATTCTCAAATCTGTGATCCTGTTCAACTTTCTGAATAAATATTGACTCCTGTTTTGTTACCAAACTTGAGTAATATGTTAGAGTCAGTTTTGATTCCCCCACCTATCATTCCTGAACTTGAATCACCAATATTAAGTCACATTTCATTGATGGAAAATAAATGTGGACTTGAGTTTCAACTTCTTGACTTGGACCCAATTCCTGAACCTATTTCGACTCCTGAACCTTTACTTGACTTAAGTAACCTTCCTGAGTCGGTATTAGTTCCTGTACATCCTGAGTCCAAGTCAATCATTCTATCTTTTCACACTCCATTCTGGGATGAGGTGGTTGACAAATTTGACTCCGAAATCAATTATGGAATTTGTAAATTAGATGGGGTTAAATTTTTGATAAAAATTCTTCATGGATTTATCTTTTTAATGGGTTATATTAAAGATATTTCTGGTGGGTTCCTCTGAATTCCACGAAAAGTCGATTGGGCCGCGTTTCATGGACCAATCAGACCACCACCGGAACCACCACCTTAAGGTAACACATTCCTTCCCTTTCTTCTTTTTCATGCATCTATGCATTAATTCATACATTGAGGACAATGCATGAGATAGGAGTGGGGGGAGGGTCTAACATAACTTAGGTTTTCTTTTTATTAAAAACTTTTTGAAAATAGAAATAATATTTTGATATATTTTTTGTAAGAAATTAAGTTAATTTTAAGGAATAGGAAAATCTAAATTAGAATTTCTTATACTTGGTCAAAATAAGATTATTTGTTTGATTTTTAGGGTTAGGAAGAAAATTTATCAAAGTAATTTAGTCTTGATCTTTACCTTGATGAAATATGCACACTTCATACACTTACACACTTAGGGTTCAAAAACAAAGATTCTTATGCCTTATAAAAAAAAGAAAAAAACAAGTCTAATTATTGATTAGCTAGGTGTTTTGGCCTAAGCAAGCCTTAGTATTTATGCGAAAGATGATTAGATAAGTTTGAAAAGAAATATATATATATATCCTCTGATTAAGCTCGGTATTTGTGCCTAATAAAGCATAAGTATCCACGCCTAAAAGGGGTTCATATAACAAAATCCTTAGTTTTGTGGCCTTGTTTGCTCGAGTCCTTAAGTCCTAGGGGTGTCTTCTCACCCGGTGCCCTAAGACCGTTTGGTTTGGGAGTCATCGATTAAAGGCTCGTTACATGGGCAGATTAGAGAGCCTAATAGAACTAAGGAATAATACCACAAAAAAAAAGTATATATATATATATATATATATATATATATATAAATAATGCATAAGAGTTAGAATTAATGAACCCTTAGTCAAAATTTTCACAATCACAAGGTGCATATAACTTAGGGTAAAGTAATAGACTAGATGAGAAGTACAATTTGACTCCTTACTTTGATTGATAACAAATTTTTGAATAGAGACTAACTGTAGGAATGAAAAATTCAGTTTCCCTATAACTTATAGATTGCTTAAATCTTGCAATTATATTTCAAATATTTTTCTCTTTCAAAATGCTTTTCGAAAATACTAACTCTTTGTTTCTCTTTCTTTATGGATTTTGTGGGAGCAATCCGCTGAAAACCCTCACGAGACAAAACTCGTCCTCTAGGGGAAACCTAGAGTTTTAACGGCTTGTTGCACATGCTCAGTGCAATCACGTGACCTGCGAAAGTGGTCTAATAATCCTTAGTATAGTTTAGTTGTTTTGCTCGAGGACGAGCAAAAGATAGGTATAGGGGTGTGATTGATCACTAATGTTGCATATTTAGTATCATATTTTCATACTTATTCTAGAATAAAACTTTGCATTGTCTTAATTAATTGCTTAATTTATTTGCAGGCCCATTCTTTAAGGAGATGAAGAGAAATGAGCCCAAAGCCCACCAAAATTCTGAATTAAATCAGAATTAATTCGCACTCAGTAAATCAAGACAAAACAAGAGGTTGAAAACCGGTTGAGAAGAATCCTCTCAGAATCGATCGGTTAAAGCCAAGAATCCAAGGCCATTTCGTCAGAATCCGGGACTCAAACTGAAAAATCAACTCCAGATAAAGTCAGAGGGCGAAACCAGGGCAACCCACCAACAGGGTGTGGCCATCTGGCCACACCCTGGCCGCAAAAACGTGGCTCTAGCTGTGTTTTCGCGGCAAGGTTGGGGAGTTAGGGGGAACGTTTGCTCCCCGAATCTCCCCGAGATCCCCCTTGTGTGGGTTATGCCTATAAAAAGGCAGTGTTTGCGCTGAAAATTGACGAACATACAGAGATAGGATTTAGACCCTTTTTCCATTTCTTAGTTTAGGTTTTTCTTTTCTTTTTATGTAACTTGTATGTAAGCTAGGGTTAGATGATGATTCATGTAAGTAAGAGAGAGGAATATGTTGAGAGTGACACTGATGTACCCTCCTCCTTTCTTCCATCGTTTCAAGCAATAAAAGGTAACATTTTTATGTTCTTCTTTACTTTCATTTTCTTTTATTTTCGTCTTCCTCTTCTACTTTACCTCATTTGTTTTTATTGAGTTTACAAGTGAATTCCAAAGCACAAGTATAACGACGTTATGTGAGTGCCAACGATAGTTCATGAAGACGTTCTCCTCCTCATGACGTATCACTTCATGCTTGTGCGAGACTTGATGATATAATGCGAACGGGGACTGAGCTCGGGCTTATGATCTATGCGTTGAATGCCTCCTAAACAAAGGTAGAACATGCAAAGGTTTTCAGGTAAGTCATCAATCAATCTAGGTAAGTTTTTCTTCCTCTTCTTTATTTTCTTTCATTTCTGTAAATTAATCACTAACACCACTCCTTGTCACTTCCTTGTAAATAATCATTTGTACATAGTCGCTTTCGCCGTTTTCTGATTTTTTTTCACCTTCTTCATCTCTCATTTTCTTCTAACTTTAACATAATTCTTTTTTTTCATTTTTATTTTTTAAAAACAAAGAAGAACTTTCGTTTTGTTTTCATAAGGATTTCAATAAAGAAACGTAAACGCTTCTATCGCAAAACCCTCCTTGTGGATCACGACCCGCATAGCACTTGCTATAGCGATAAGAATTGAGCACTTGCACATCTTCATTCTAAATCTGAAATTCTTTATTTTTATGTGTAGGTTTTGCCTCAATCAGGTGATGAACAACGATTCTTTTGTTAGTTTAGCTTGACCTTTTATTCATAGTGTAGATCGAGAATGGGAAAGATCCTACACGCCATGCTTGATCGCCTTCAAAGACTAGGTAAGTCGTAGCTATGGATCAAAGGTATATGAGCAAAGAGGTAAGTAATTTTTAGTTTATTTTTTTTTAATTCTTTAGTTTAGATCACCACAATCTCCCAACTCTTTTATCACTCTTTTTAATTTCTTTGTACAAATCCATTTTCCATCTTCTCCACTTTATTAGTCTACCACTTTCTTATTCACTTAACTGTAACTTATTTTTTTTCTTTTTAAGAATTAAAAGAAGATCTTTAACCATTAATTGTAAATTAAAAGAGAACTTGCAAAAAAAGCTTTCATCGCCAGTCCCTCCTTGTGGATCTCGACACACATAGCCACCTGTTATCACGGTAGTATCGAGCACATTGCACTCTTTATTCTTAAGTTCTAAAATTTTATATTCCTGTGTGCAGGTTCTAACTCAATCACCATACCTCGAAGTAGTTTCCTGCATCACCTTCACCCCAGAAGATATGCAAGTTAAAGAGAAGCATGATAGACCGCTATACTACACAGGGTATATCAGATCATCTGAGGTGAACTGTACTCTGGTTGATCCGGGATCTGCGTTAAGCATCATGCCCACAGGGTCATACAGCATTTGGGGATCCCTACCCTCCAGTTAAGCACTACTCAGATAACCATCTATTGCTTCAACACCAATATTATGCGCCCGATGGGAAAAATCAAACTCAGGTGTCAAATTGAAAACCTGAAATCTGAGGTGACATGATGTTATTGACGTTGACACCTCATACAATCTGTTGTTAGGATGACCTTGGATTCACCGCAACGCCATCATCCCATCCACTCTTCATCAAGTAATGAAATAAGTTGGTGAAGATAGGAAATTGAGAATGTCGATTATCGAAAGGCATCTGTTAAAAAGAGTTGAGAATTATTGTACTGATTTTCTCCTTTATCAGGATTCTCTTGAGATTGATGAGAGTCCACACCAGGAAGAACTGGACTCTAGCAACGAAGCAGATACAGAGCTAGAAGAAGATGAACGTCTCTGGGAATAAATCCCCTTGTAATGAGCATTGATAAGCTCGATTTTGATACCATTGCCAATGTTGAAGGCGAGTGGTTTATCAACAAAAATTTAGATTTGGCTTACCTTTTTGCATTTGCTTCAGATTTTGTACTATCAGACACTAGTACTAATGTGAGCAGTGATCCTTAGTCAGCAATGAATCCTTTGACATCATTGCACCCACTAATAAAGTCATCTCTCTTGGTATGTGAAAAAATTAGAGGTGTGCATGATGTTCTTTTAAAGTACCAGCCAAGCAGAAGGGACACCTTTGGGAGTATACTGCTACACAGTAACGCCCTTTGGCTTGAAGAATGTTGGTGTGATATATCAATGCGCCATGAATGCGATCTTCCATGAGCTTATATGCAAGTCCATAGAATGCTATGTTGATGATATCGCTGTAAAAAGCCACGACAAAGGTGATCATCTCGCAGACCTGAAAAGGGTGTTCGACATCATGTGAGCTTACTAGATGAAGATGAAATCGACTAAATCCTTCCTAGAGGTTGCCAGAGGCAAATTCTTGAATTTGTTATTACATCCAAAAGAATTCACCTGGATACAAAGAAGATGCGCGCCATCCAAGAAATTTAACTTTCGAGAAATCCTAAAGAACTTAGAGGTCTCAGGGATGATTGGCATATATCTGGAGATTTATATTGAATCTTTCAGGATGCTGCCAACCCTTCACAAAATTAATGAAGAAGGGAGTCTTATTCATCTGAGACAATGCTTTCCAGGAGCATTTGAAGAGATCAAGGAAATCTCAGGCACCCACCTGTTTTGGTAGCTCTAGTATTAAGAAAACATTTCTTGTTATATGTTTGAGCGATGGATCATTCATTGGGAGCTTTATTAGCTCAGAACAATGATCAAAATTATGAACATGCAATCTACTATTTAAGTAAAATAATGATTGGGACTGAGCACCGTTACGCCCCAATTGAGAAGGAATGCTTAGCGTTAGTCTTTGCTATCCAGAAGATGTGACTGCCTTATGGGGCAACGCATTCATGTCATCCCCAGAGTTAATCCCTTGCGATTGTTTATGACAAGACAATCTTCGCTGAACTGCAAATTAGAGAAATGGGTCATATTGCTCTCATAATATGAGATGCAATTCAGTCACAAAAGGCGATTAAAGGGCAAGTTGTAGCAGATTTCCTGACTAATCCTCCAGTTTCAAGAACTTCAAAACTTTATGATGATCTCTTAGATGAGATTGTAGAAATTAACTTGATCAATGCCTCTTTAGAAGAACAAGTGTGGCAACTATTCTTCGATTGAGCGTCAAGGACGAGTCTCGAGGGAAATATCATTATAGGTGCAGGGGTAGTACTTATCTTACCAGATAATTACGTGATCCCTCGTGCATTCTCATTAACTGAGCCGTGTTCTAGCAATGTCTCGGAATACAACGCTCTCCTGATCGGGATGCAACTAGCTGAAAAGGTTAGAGTTAAAAATCTCAAAGCATACAGTGATTCAAAGCTCATCATCAATCAAGTTTGCATGGAGTACAAAGTCCGACATGAAGACTTGGTGCCCTATCACAACGTGGCCATTGTCATAGAAGAGAAGTTTGAAAACTTCTACATTGATCATGTACGACATTAGCAAAATGCGCATGTAGACACACTGGCATCCCTCGCTGCATCATTGGCCCTTCCAGTTGGAACCACAGAGAGAATACTTGTCTATAGTCGTGACTTATATTGTTACAAATTCATTCTTGAAGATAGTAGAACTCCAAGAGGAGACCTTCAAGTCAAAGAGGTTCTTGAGACTTTGACAAGTCTTGAACCTAGGGATTGGTGATTTCATGGCATTGACTTCATTGCAGCTGCCATCAGAAGAAAAGCCCATTGATTCTATTATAATGTGATCATGCGCACATTGTATTATTGATCGTACGATGGAATTCTACTCTGATGCCTTTCACATAAGAAGGCACATGAGGCACTCAAAGAAGCTCATGTTGGTTTGTGAGGAGCTCACCAACCAGGACCTAAGTTCAGAGATTAGCTTAGAAGACTTGGCAATTACTGGCCGAAGATTATCTCCGATGCCATCGCCTATGCTAAGCGATGCCATGCTTGTCAAATCCACAGTGACTTCGTCCATCAAGCATCAGGACATTTTCATCTGACAACCTCCTCATGGCCATTTAAGATGTGGGGAATGGATGTTATTAGACCCATCAGCCCTCTAACATCCAAAGGACAATGCTTCATCCTGGTCATAACGGATTACTTCCCTAAATGGGTGGAAGTTGTTCCCCTGAAGGAAGTAAAGACACCAAATATGATCAAGTTTATAAAGCATCATGTACTCTACCGCTTTGGTGCACCCCGACGAATTGTCCACGATAATGGACCACAATTTGTTAGCCAAGTATTTCAGAGGTTCAGTAATAAATTTAGAATTCAAAGTGTATCATCAACGACATACTGTCTAGCTGCTAATGGCCTTGTAGAAGATTTTAACAAGACTAATGATCTTATGCTTATTTAGTTTCAGTTATCTATCAAGATCTTAGTAGGTATGAAGCTTCAACAAAGGTGTTTTAGAGCTTATACGTATTGATTAAAGAGCTTGCGCATCAAGATCACATCTAGCACTCGGTTGAAGTCTAGCTCGTTGGATCGAGTCAACTTGAAGATGAGTTCTACAAGAAGACTTTGGTTTGTGTTTACTTTAGTTTGTTAAAGGGTAGAACATACACACACACACACAAGTTCAATATATTTGGTTTTTGATTTAACTAGTTTTGGATTTCAAGTACACATATATCGAGTTTTGGATTTGAACCAGTTTTAGTTCTATTGATCTGCTTGACATCCTTTTACATTACTTATCAAAACTTTTTATTCTTATATTAAAATAATATGATTTAACTTGAATTTCAAAGCTAACTTTTAGATCTAAATGTCTTATTCAATAATCATTTTTGGGTTCAAATATTAAAGATGTCAAATATTTGTTGAACTCTGTTCTTATTCTGAAAATAGTTTATAGTTTCTAATTTAACACCTGTCAGTATTTTATTGATACCTTCCTATTCTGAAATGATATTAAGTTGATTCAAATTGTAGTAGAATGTAGACTTAATTATCTACAAATAATTCCTATATATCTCTTTCTGAATTCAGACTCAAAGTTGACCACATGCAGTAATGGCTAATTTTCTGGAGACAGCTTTTTAACATGTTTTTAAAATGTTTTTAAATTTTAAAAAAATGTGGTTAGCTATGTTAGAGGGTCAATTTCTTTCTCTTTTATTCAGGCAAAAGTTTTCTATATTTACTCTTCCTAAATCCTGTATAAAGGGGTCATTAGGGTAGAGGTTATCACAACAACAAATTTAAAGATAAAGAGTTTCGAGTTTTCTTGAGAAAGAGCTTTTGTTTAAGTTTTGGGCTATTATTTTCAAATGTTTTCTAAAAGTTTTTGGTTTTTAAAATCTCTCTTCTATTTTTATATCATTTACAAATCCTTGAGCTTTAATCTTATATATTATGAAAAGTCACCTAGAGGGGGGTGAATAGGTGACAATGCTAATCAAGGGTCAAATTAAAAATTTAAAGCTACAACAATCACAAGATGAATGCAAGCAAGTAAGTATGACAATGAATATGATGAGCAAGTAATAAGTGCAAGCAAAATAGAACAAGGATTGCAAGAATGTAAACCAATCGCAAACACAAGGATATGTTATCGAGGTTCGAGCACCCAGCTCTACTCCCCGCCTTCCCCAGAAGGATTCTAGCTACTTCCACTATCACAAAGAACAATTACAATGGAGTACCCAACTCCTACAATCTCAAGAACAAGTGATTTCCTTGGTAGTCAAAAGACCACAAACTCTCTCTTTCAAAAATCTCTTCCCTTACAAAAGGTCCTTAGAGAATAATGAGTAGAATTGAAGCTCTTTTTTGTGTAAGGAAAAGAAATTGAAATCAGAGAAAAACTTTTGAAAAACCCTTCAGAAAATTGAGAGAATTTAGCACAAAAATCAAGAACTTTGAAAGCCTTAAACTTTTGAATTTTTGCAAAGATTGTTGTTGTCACCAATCTCTCCCCAAACACCCCTATTTATAGGAGAGGGCTAGGGTTTAGGGATAAAACATATTTACTGATGTTTAGGAGGTAATTAGATCAAAATATATCCTTAACGGATTTTTAAACACAAAAGACAAAAATAAACAGCCCTTAAAAATCTGCCCGTTACTGTTCAAACGGTCGGATCGGTCGACCGGGCCGGTCGACCGGTAGTATAAAAATTTGACCGTTACAGGCTATCGGTCGACCGACCCAGTCGACTGATACAAACTGTGACAAAAAATAAATAGTCCGGTCGACCGCCCCGGTCGACCGACAGACGTGCACACGGATACGTGCATCTGCCAGGACTTCGGTCGACTGGTCCGGTCGACCGGACCAGACTGACATAGGCTCGGTCGACCGACCCGGTCGACCGGATCAGGTCAAAAAGCCAAATTTAAAAAGAAATAAAAGAGGATTTTGATTTTATCAAAATACTTTTGAACAGGGATTAGTATAAAACACAAATATATATCTGTAGGCAAAATCTTGTATGCAAAATATTTTTGTATAATTTATAAGAAATTATTTTGGAATGAGCATGTGCGCAAAAACGTGTGTGATAGAGCTTCAAACCTATCCACTATTCTTTAACAAACTATAAACTGAAAAAAAAAAAAATTACATGAAGACTTCTTGTGCAATCTTCAAGTCTTTGAGCCATCCAATGCCTTGCTAGTGCCTTCTCTTCTATGATCCTTCCTTGATGTGCAATTTGCCTTCCTTGCTTTGTGGAACTTAGAAGTTCTTGCAATAGCTAAGCGAATGGACTCTAAACATGGTACAATCCTGAAACTTATCTTAACAACTTGTTAGTATCAAATAGCTCATATTTGGTTTGTCATCATCAAAACACAAAACAATTGGAGAGTGTAACCTCTTGGGCCAACAATCTCCCCCTTTTTGATGATGACAAAACAAATAGGCTATTAACAAAAATATAGGGTAGGAGAAAACTCCCCCTCAAATTATGCTATACTTAAAACACAAGAGTATGCTCTAGAAACCAATAATTGAAATGATGCACCAATTATTGAAACCAATAAAAACACAAAAATATCTCTTGATACAAAGAATACCAATACCAAAAATACAAGAATTTATTTAAAACACAAACAAAACTCATAAAAACAAAACAAAACAACAAAACATATAAATTCATATGGAACCAAGACCAAATGAACTTATTTTTGTCCATGTAAACTTATTCTCCCCCTTTTTGTCATACATCAAAAAGGGTTATGAAAAACATGTTTATTCAATAATACAAACATTAAGTTCTCCACAAATAAACGAAAATCTAGCAAAATCAAGAGGTTTAGTGAAAATATCGGCTAGTTGTAAATCCGTGGAAACATAATCAATATCTATATCACCTTTCTCAAAATGATCTCTAAGAAAGTGATATCTAATCTCAATGTGCTTGGTCTTACTATGTTGATTTGCATTTTGGTCATGTGAATAGTACTAGTATTATAACAAAATATTTTTATATGATCAAAGTGCAAATCAAAATCAAGGAGAGTATGTTTCATCCAAAGGACTTGTGCACAACAAGCCCCCGCGGCAACATACTCCGCCTCGGCGGTTGAGAGAGCTACGGAATTTTGCTTCCTAGAGGACCATGAAACAAGACAATTACCAAGAAATTGACATGTCCCACTAGTACTCTTTCTATCTACTCTACAACCCGCATAATCGGCATCCAAATAACTAGTCATTGAAAAATCTATAGTTTTTGGATACCAAAGACCCATTCCAATTGTGCCCTTAATATAACGAATAATGCGTTTTACCGCAATAAGATGAGACTCTTTAGGACACGATTGAAATCTAGCACAAAGACGCACACTAAACATGATATCCGGCCTACTTGCCGTTAAATATAAAAGACTTCCTATCATGCTTCTATATAATTTAATATCAACATTTTTACCTTGTTCGTCCTTATCAAGCTTGGTTGTAGTTGCCATTGGAGTGTTGCAAGCCTTTGATCCTTCAAGCCCAAACTTCTTTACTAGCTCCTTTGCGTACTTGGCTTGGTTAATGAAGGTTCCGTCTTGCAATTGCTTGATTTGGAGTCCAAGGAAGAAATTGAGCTCACCCATGGAAGACATTTCAAATTCTAGTTGCATTACCTTCTCAAAATCCTTGCATAAAAGCTCATTAGTAGATCCAAAAATTATATCATCAACATAAATTTGTACAATTAAAATATCACTTTTAACATGCTTAGTAAAGAGAGTTGTGTCTACTTTGCCTTTAATAAAATCATTTGAAATGAGAAAACTAGAAAGCCTTTCATACCAAGCTCTTGGAGCTTGTTTCAATCCATACAAAGCTTTATCAAGTTTAAAAACAAAATCGGGATGAACATGATCAATAAAATCGGGAGGTTGAGAAACATAAACTTCTTCATTAATAAAACCATTTAAAAATGCACTTTTACATCCATTTGAAAAAGTTTAAAATTTTTTAAAACATGCAAAAGCTAGTGTCATCCGTATGGCTTCAAGCCGTGCTACGGGTGCAAAGGTCTCCTCAAAGTCAATTCCCTCAACTTGAGTGTAACCTTGGGCCACTAAACTAGCTTTATTCCTAATGACATTTCCGGACTCATCCATCTTGTTTCTAAAGATCCACTTAGTACCAATTATTGGTCTATCGTGGGGCTTAGGAACAAGGTGCCAAACTTGGTTGCGCTCAAATTGATTGAGTTCCTCTTGCATGGCAAGCAACCAATATGGGTCCGTCTCGGCTTCGAGAATGCCTTTGGGTTCAAAATGAGAAATAAAAGCAAAGTTACCACATATGTCATGGAGTTTGGAGCGCGTTGTGACTCCTTTAGATGCATCACCCAAGATGAGCTCCTTAGGATGATTTGTAGCGTATCTCCAAGCTTTAGGAAGCGGTTGAGTGCTTTCCTCCTTATCCTCTTGAACTTCACCAATAGGATCTAGCTTTTCTTCTTGAGCGGGTGAGTCCTTCAAGGATAGTCTCTCCATGTCTTCACCTAGTGGTTCAATCTCTACAACATTCTCAACAACCACATTAGATTCTTCAAATTTAACATGCATGGATTCTTCAATGGTTAGTGTAGATCTATTGAAAACTCTATATGCTTTGCTAGTAGAGGAATATCCAACAAAGATAGCCTCATAAGCCTTAGCATCAAATTTACCCAAATTATCCTTAGTATTTAAAACAAAACACTTGCATCCAAAAACTTTAAAATATGCAACATTTGGTTTTCTAGAATGATACATTTCAAATGATGTTTTTGAAGAATTTTTGCACAAATAAATACGATTCGATATATAGCATGCGGTGTTTACGGCCTCGGCCCATAAATATTGAGGGAGGTCATATTCACTTATCATTGTCCTAGCCATCTCTTGAAGTGTTCTATTTTTCCTTTCTACAACTCCATTTTGTTGTGGAGTTCTAGGACAAGACGTTTCATGCTTAATTCCCTTTTCATCACAATAAGTCATGAAGAGTTGGTTAATAAACTCACCACCTCTATCACTTCTTATTCTCAAAATCGAAAAACCCTTTTCTTTTTCAACTCTTTTTCGAAAAATCTTAAAATGAGAAAAAGTTTGATCTTTATTTTGCAAAAAGAAAACCCAAGTAAAACGGGAGAAATCATCAACCAAAACAAATGCAAATCTACTTCCATTTAAACTTTTAATTTTAGTTGGTCCAAAAAGATCCATATGAATTAATTCTAAAGGCCTAGTTGACATGATATCCTTGATTGGTTTAAAGGAAGACTTGGTTTGTTTCCCAAGTTGGCACGCACTACAAATGCGGTCTTTCTCAAAATCCAAGCAAGGTATACCCTTCACCAATTCCTTTGAATTAATCCTAGAGATATGGTCAAAAGATGCATGTCCTAATCTTCTATGCCAAAGCCAAGAATTTTCATCAAAAGCATTTAAGCATTTAGTAGAACAATCTAAATTAAGCATGTCAATAATATAAACATTATTATCACGAAAACCGGTAAGAATACAAACATCGGATTTAACATCAAAAATCTTGCATGAGGAATCATCAAAAACAACTTTAAGTCCACGATCACAAAGTTGGCTAATGCTAAGCAAATTATGTTTTAAACCATCTACTAAAACAACATTCTCTATAATAGGAGATGAACCAATTTGAATATTACCGATACCGATGATGGTGCCTTTGGAATCATCCCCGAAGGTGACGGAGCCACCTTCCATGTACCTTGATAGGGTTGTGAAGTTGTTGATATCCCACGTCATGTGTCTCGAACAACCACTATCAAGGTACCACCGCTCCCTACGTCTTGGAGCCTTGGTGTGTACCTACATCAAACATTTTAGGACTTGATTTTGGTACCCACATTTTCTTGGGTCCATGAGGGTTAGAGCCATTAACCCAAACAAGATTATTTGAACTATGCAATTTATCATAACAAAATTTAGCTAAATGTCCATTTTTGCCACAATAAGTACATCTATACACTCTACCATATCTAAAAGCATAGTGAGTGTGTGATTTGTGAGCATGGGCATTGTGAGCATAAAAAGATTTAGCATGAGAAGTATTATTTGAAGTGTGAGCATGTGGAATTTTAGCATGAGAATCTTTAACATGAGAAGTGAGCTTTTTGGAAAACTTTTCTTCAAGCTTCTTGGTGTTAAAAGCACAATCTTTCAAAATCTTTTCAAAATCAACCATTTTGGTTTTTAAGGAAGAAATTTCTTTATTATCAACAATAGGGGTTTTACCCTTACAAGAAATCTTATAAGCGTCAAATTCATTTTGAATGAAAACTAGATTTGAAGAAAGATCATCTTTTTCTTTTGAAACCAAAGCAAGTTGATTTTTAAGAAAAGCAACTTCTTTTTGTAATTTCAAGCATTCAAGTTTCTTATTATCATAAGTTTCAGAAAGTTCTACAAAGGCATGTACTAGAACTTCCTTACTTAGTTCATCATCTTCATCATCATGGGATTGAGGGGTTACCTTGGGTGTGTTTGCCATGAAACACATGTTAGCTTGATCCACCTCCTCTTCGGACTCGCTTTCTGAATCCCATGATGCTTTGTAGGCTTTCTTTTCCTCCGGCTTCTTTGGCTTGAAGGAGGAAGTCATTTTCTTCTTGAACTCCGGACAATCCGCCATGATATGTCCGGGTTTGCGGCAATTGTAGCATATGATCTTCCGCTCCTCTTTGCCTTCGAATCTTCTCCGGAAGTTGAACTTGTTCTTTCGGTACAACCTCTTGACATTCCGCACAAGTAGGGTTAGCTCCTCATCTTCTTCTTCGTCTTCATCATCGTCATCATTGGTGGATGAAGTCTTAAGGGCAATGGATTTCTTCTTTGAAGTAGTTGCCTCATCTCTTGCTTTCTTCTCCATCTCATGGGTCTTTAGGTTCCCAATGAGACTAATGATGTCCATTTCGTCCTTGTCGTTCAACTCCTTTAAGGTGGTGGCCTTGATCTCCCAAGATGGTGGAAGAGCCCGTATCACTTTGCGCACCTTTTGATCATTTGAGATGACGTCACCTAATGAAGAAAGACCATTTGTAATTTTAGTGAAACGAGTAATCATACAATCAATGGATTCTTCATCAAGCATTTTGAATGATTCATATTGAGACCTCAAGAGATCTATCTTAGCTCTCTTGACTTGTGAAGTCCCTTCATGTGTGACCAATAAGTGTTGCCATATCTCATAGGCGGATTGGCAATGAATTACTCGTGTAAGGTCATCCTCATTCAAGGCGGTTAAAAGGGAGTTTTGGGCTTTTGAGTTAGCCTCATATTCTCTAAAGTTGAAGTCGGTCCAAGTGCTCTCATCTTCATTGGGTGCTACATAGGGTTTGGTCAAAGACTTAGCCACTAAACTACCTAGTGATTGCAAAAAGATAGTCATCCTAACCTTCCAAATAGGGAAGTTGAGTCCATCAAATTTAGGTGGGGTTTTAATGTTGTCGGCCATGTTTACTAGTGTATGAATGTATGAATGGAAATGTTGATTAGCAATATTTTAAGGATCTCTCTATGGATGTTAAGCCAAACCTAGAGTCCAAGCTCTGATACCAATTGAAAAGTCACCTAGAGGGGGGTGAATAGGTGACAATGCTAATCAAGGGTCAAATTAAAAATTTAAAGCTACAACAATCACAAGATGAATGCAAGCAAGTAAGTATGACAATGAATATGATGAGCAAGTAATAAGTGCAAGCAAAATAGAACAAGGATTGCAAGAATGTAAACCAATCGCAAACACAAGGATATGTTATCGAGGTTCGAGCACCCAGCTCTACTCCCCGCCTTCCCCAGAAGGATTCTAGCTACTTCCACTATCACAAAGAACAATTACAATGGAGTACCCAACTCCTACAATCTCAAGAACAAGTGATTTCCTTGGTAGTCAAAAGAACACAAACTCTCTCTTTCAAAATCTCTTCCCTTACAAAAGGTCCTTAGAGAATAATGAGTAGAATTGAAGCTCTTTTTGTGTAAGGAAAAGAAATTGAAATCAGAGAAAAACTTTTGAAAACCCTTCAGAAAATTGAGAGAATTTAGCACAAAAACCAAGAACTTTGAAAGCCTTAAACTTTTGAATTTTTGCAAAGATTGTTGTTGTCACCAATCTCTCCCCAAACACCCCTATTTATAGGAGAGGGCTAGGGTTTAGGGATAAAACATATTTACTGATGTTTAGGAGGTAATTAGATCAAAATATATCCTTAAACGGATTTTTAAACACAAAAGACAAAAATAAACAGCCCTTAAAAATCTGCCCGTTACTGTTCAAACGGTCGGATCGGTCGACCGGGCCGGTCGACCGGTAGTATAAAATTTGACCGTTACAGGCTATCGGTCGACCGACCCAGTCGACTGATACAAACTGTGACAAAAATAAATAGTCCGGTCGACCGCCCCGGTCGACCGACAGACGTGCACACGGATACGTGCATCTGCCAGGACTTCGGTCGACTGGTCCGGTCGACCGGACCAGACTGACATAGGCTCGGTCGACCGACCCGGTCGACCGGATCAGGTCAAAAAGCCAAATTTAAAAAGAAATAAAAGAGGATTTTGATTTTATCAAAAATACTTTTGAACAGGGATTAGTATAAAACACAAATATATATCTGTAGGCAAAATCTTGTATGCAAAATATTTTTGTATAATTTATAAGAAATTATTTTGGAATGAGCATGTGCGCAAAAACGTGTGTGATAGAGCTTCAAACCTATCCACTATTCTTTAACAAACTATAAACTGAAAAAAAAAAAAAATTACATGAAGACTTCTTGTGCAATCTTCAAGTCTTTGAGCCATCCAATGCCTTGCTAGTGCCTTCTCTTCTATGATCCTTCCTTGATGTGCAATTTGCCTTCCTTGCTTTGTGGAACTTAGAAGTTCTTGCAATAACTAAGCGAATGGACTCTAAACATGGTACAAACCTGAAACTTATCTTAACAAACTTGTTAGTATCAAATAGCTCATATTTGGTTTGTCATCATCAAAACACAAAATAATTGGAGAGTGTAACCTCTTGGGCCAACATATTATTCTCTAGAGTTTTGTAAAAGAAGAGTTTTCAAGAAAGAGTTTGTGGTCTTTTGATCACTCATATTATTGCTCCATTATTGTTACGCTACCTCTGGATTAGAGGAGTGTGTTGGGGAGTTGTGTACTCCATTGTGGTTGTAATTTCTTTAATGAAAAGTTCTAGTGGATTGGAAATCCTTCACGGTGGTGAAGGCGGGGACGTAGAGCGGTGGCTCGAACCTTGAAACAAATCTACTTTATATTCATTCATTCATTGTCGATCTATACTCTTACAACAAGATTGCATTGAGCACCTCAAACTCTTATTTCACGAGGAAGAAGTTCTGAACCCTTCACAGGGTATACGACTTTAATCTTGCTTTGAGTGATCGTTTGCATCATCTAAATTTTATTTTGCAATGAATATTGAATTGATTAGCCTTACACCTATTCACCCCCCGTCTAGGTGTAATTTCAATTGGTATCAGAACCTACGCTCCTGATATTAGGTTTAACCACTTAGGAGTGAGATATTGGCTAGCTAATCTAAGTTTTGCATTTGCACACTTATTGTTTACACAAACTCATGGATTACCCTCCCATGTTTGATGTCTCTAAAATTGATATATGGAAGATTAGGATGAGTTTTCATTTAAAAGCTCTAGGTTTGCATATTTACCTTGCCGCTACCAAGAATTCTTATCTTGGTAATAGCAAGCATATAGACGCCAATGCACAAGCCCTATATGCATTAAAACATTCTCTTAGCAAAGAATATTTAAATATGGTTTCTCATTGTGATTCCGCCTTTGCAGTGTGGAACATATTGACATCTCTCGAGCTACAAACGCTAATCAATGAGGAGCAAGAATCTAGTGGAGAAGAGTCCAATTAATATTACTTCATGGTCCAAGAGAATGACTCCCTTGAGATATATTCGGATACTCAACTAGATTATAGTACTGGTTCTTCTTGTAATGTGTATGGATGCACATGCTTCAAATGAAGAACTATCTATAGTTTGTGAAAAATTGGTTTCAAAATATAAAGTTTTGAAAAATAGGAGTTCTATATTAAAAGAAGAAAATAAGAATTTATTTTCAACACTAAACATAGTTTTACAAGAAACAGATGAGATTTCAAATGAAAGGAACTCTTTGAAATCCCAACTTGATCTTACCTTAAAGGAAAATAAGATTTTGAAGAATAAAAATTATTGTGATGATGTTTTAAAGAAAAATGAGGTTTTGTCTTCAAAACTTGATTTTGTTTTAAAAGGAAACCATTCTTTGAAAAATAAAATTGATTTAATTTCAAAAGAATTGGATTTGATTTCAAATAAAAATAAATCTTTGAAAAATGATTTAAATTCTCATGTTTGCCATGCTACTACATCTTTATCATCTAATGTTTCTATTACATGCTCCACATCTTCTTTTAATATTGAAAATGATTTATGTATATTAAAGAAGAGTGTAGATTGTTTGGGCTCCACTTTAAGTCAATGTGCTATGGATCATAAGAAATTGGAATCCATATTTCACAAGAAACATGTACCTCATATTCATGCACATCATCCATGGCATACACCTCATATATATCATGATCACACCCATTCTCATATGTATGCTAGAGTGTACACATGTACACATTATGGCCGCAAAGGCCATCTTGCAAGATTTTGTTATGACAGACTTAATTCTATAAATTTTGCAAATAATAATGTTTGGGTTAGGAAAGGTGCTAACCCCCATGGACCCAATGAGATATGGTACCAAAATCTACCTCTATTGTATTTGATGTAGGTGTCGGCTCTCACATGACGTGAGAGGTATGGTGCCTTGATGGTGGATGCGTTCCAAGCTAAATGGTGACTCTTTTGGATGCATCACTTTCAAAGATGTTTGGTGGGAGGACCACCATGGTTTGAAAACGAAGAGATTATTCTATTGGTTTTGGTAATAATCTTTAACTCCTATTTATTCACATGCTTTCATATAAATATTTTTAGCATGTTTTGATTTTAATGTTCATTATAATTGATCATGTTTAGATTCATATTTTAGTTTATATGCTTGGTTTTGGACTTCATAATTTTGATTATTTGTTTAAATGTAGTTTTCATTAAAACTTGTATATATACTTGTACAAGTAGTGAGCTACACTTGGTTATTTTGTGTTTGTGGTTCATTGCTCACTTGTACTCATTACATGTACTTGTATAGCCTAGTTTTGATTATTCTCTCATTTACACTTGTATTTTCTATTTTTGCACATGGTTTCATGATAATGTGTTAGCTTCATGTATATGTTACTTTTGTCTAAACTAATAGATATACATATACATCCTTGAGCCACTTGCCTTCATGCAATATACTTTTATGGACTCATTATATTTGGATATGTATGCATACTCTAGTTTATAAAAAATACACATATGTCTTGAAGTTTGTTTTGTTTTGATGAAAATTAAAATTTTTATGTGTTTCATGTTTGTAAAGGAATTTCATATGAGCTTCAATGCCTATTTCCATGACTATATTTTTTACATGACTCTTTTACACTCTATGTTTGTGTTTACTCATAATTTTTGTTTCATGAGCATATATATGCTTTATAGACTTTGAGTGTCAATTATTATGTTATTTTCATGTCTTCATGGGATGTATGATTGGGTTTCATATTTTGAAGGATTTCATACTAGTTTTAAAAATTATCTTTTAATCTAGTTTTGTATTCTTCAATTGGTAGAGTTTTCAACTATAATAACATATTCTCAAATCCTATTTTGAAAACCTCAACCTTTAAAGGGCGGTTAGATGGGCGATCATGCCTTATATACCTTTATTGAATATCTTTTAAACTTGTGCATGAATAGGGTGTTAGTTATGAGTTATACACATGATCTTTATGAAAATTCTATTTTGTATACTCATATGTGTTTTTTTGTACATGTATGCTTCAAATTTTAAGTAGTATCAATTTCAATTGGTATTTCCATTTTTCATACATATATATGCTTTGATTGTGCCAATATATTCAATTGGTATCAAATTTTTTTAGTACGAGTTATACACATGACCTTCATGTATTTTACTTCTTGTATACTCATATGTGTTTCTTATATATATATGCTTCATATGTATGCTTCAAATTTCATTTGGTATATGTATGCCTCATATTTCAATTGATATATTCATTTTCATACATATATATGATTTGATTATGCAAGTTTTACAATGTTTTTTTAAAAGGAATAAATTTTTTATTGCTAAGCTTGATTTAGTTTATAATGACAATTAGTTTTTTAATTGGTATCTTATTCAAGCCTATGCATTGTTTTCATTAGTATTTCACAAAGGGGGAGAAAATTCTTGTTTTTAAATTGATTTTGTGTAAAATTGATATTGGTTGAGTTTTCATTTAGTATCAGTCTTCACTTTCAAATTGGTATCTTACTCTCACTCTTTATGATGAAAAGTATTTTATTTTAGTATATGCTAATATTTTTACATTTTCAATATTGGTATCAATGTTCTTAAATTGGTATTGTTCTCGATTTGGTATCCTTATTGCAAAATGATTTTAGTGTTTATTTAAAAAAATTTGGTTTTTACCTTCAATTGGTATCAATATTTTTTTTATTGGTATCAATATGTTTATCAAAAATTTTCAATTGGTATCAAAAATTTCAATTGGTATCATTATGTTTATCAAATTTTTAAATTGGTATTAAACATTGTTTTATTGACTAAAGAAAAGATTTAAATGTTTTAGTTTTACGTCTTCTCGAATATTTTTTATATGACAATTGATTGTTTTTGCTACATCCTTTTGTTGATGAATTGACAAAAAAGGGGAGAGAATTTTGAGTTTTTATATGCATGTTTATATCCATGTTTATGCATATACATTTGTGTTTCCTTATGCACTTCATTGAATATCCTTATTGTTTATGCTATGCATGAGTTAAGGGGGAGCTTCTATGAAGCTTAACTTTAATCCATGCATATATAACTCCATGAGTTTTGTCATCATCAAAAGGGGAGATTGTTGGCCCAAAGGCCCATCACTCTAGTTTTAATGATGATTAAATCATGTAGTTATACTTTACTAATGATCTAATGCTTATTTAGTTTTAATTATCTATCAAGATCTTAGTAGGTGTGTAGTTTTACAAAGATATTTTAGAGCTTACACGTGTTGATTGAAGAGCTTGCACATCAAGATCACATCTAGCACTCGGTTGGAGTCTAGCTCATTGGATCGAGTCAACTTGAAGATAGAGTTCAACAAGAAGACTTCAGTTTGTGTTTAGATTAGTTTGTTAAAGGGTAGGATATATTTTTGAAGATCAAGTTCACACACACACACACACACAAAAGTTTAATATGTTTGGTTTTCGATTTAACCACTTTTGAATTTCAAGTACACATATATCGGTTTTTGGATTTGAATCAGTTTAGTTCTGCTGATCTGCTTGACACCCTTTTACATTTCTTATTATAAGTTTTTATTCTTATAGTAAAATAACATGATTTAACTTGAATTTCAAAGCTAACTTTTAGATCTAAATTTCTTATTCAATAATCATTTTCAGATTCAAATGTTAAAGATGTCAAATATTTGGTTGAACTCTATTCTTGTTCTGAAAATAGTTTACAGTTTCTGATTTGACACCTATCAGTATTTTATTGATAACTTTCTACTCTGAAATTATATTAAGTTGTTTCAAGTTGCAATACAATGTAGATTTAAATATCTACAAATTATTCTTATGTACCTATTTTTGAATTCGGACATGTTTTAGCCCGAATATTATTCTCAAAGTTGACCAACATGTAGTAATGGCTAATTTTCTAGAGGCTATTTTTTTAACATGTTTTTAAAACGTTTTTAAATTTTAAAAAAAATGTGGTTAGCTGTGTTTAAGGGTCAATTTCTTCCTCTTTTATTTAGGTAAAAGTTTTCTATGTTTACTCTTTCTAAATCCTATATAAAGGGGTCATTAGGGTAGAGGTTTTCACAACAATAAATTCAAAGATTAAAAGCTTTGAGTTTCTTGAGAAAGAGCTTTTGTTTAAGTTTTGGGTTATTATTTTCAAAAGTTTTCTGAAAGTTTTTAGTTTTTAAAATCTCTCTTCTAGTTTTATATCACTTACAAATCCTTGAGCTTCAATCTTATATATTATTCTCTAGGGTTTTGTAAAGAAGAGTTTTCAAGAGAGTTTGTGGTCTTTTGATCACTCAGATTATTGCTCCATTATTGTTACGCTACCTCTGGACTAGAGGAGTGTGTTGGGGCGTTGTGCACTCCGTTGTGGTTGTAATTCCTTTGGAGAAAAGCTCTAGTGGATTAGAAATCCTTAACGGTGGTGAAGGCGGGGACGTAGAGCGGTAACTCGAACCTCGAAACAATCTCTTTGTTTGCGATTGATTTACTTGTCTATCTTATCTATTTTATATTTATTCATTCATTGTCAATCTATACTCTTACAACAAAATTACATTGAGCACCTCAAACTCTTATCTAGAGGAATCAAGAGGAAAAAGTTCAGAACCCTTCACAGGGTATATGGCTTCTAATCTTACTTTGAGTGATCGTTTGCATCATCTAAGTTTTATTTTATATTGAATATTGAATTGATTAGCCTTTACCTATTCACCCCCTCTAGGTGTGATTTCAAAATCTAAAGCTAAAGTTCAAAATCTAAAGAGATAAATGGATAGAGAGAAGATCAATGGATGAGATGAAGCAATTTAGACTCAGAATTAGATTAGATACATTTTACGATTTGAATCATAACTTTCTCTACTGAAACTCAAATTTGATGATTTAAGATGTTTCAAAAAAAAGACTTAAAGGGCTACAACTCTTATATCGATCATGATTTTTAATTCTGTAACGCCCCGATCCGGCGGTATAAAGACGTTACTGCAACGTATATACGCAGGTCAGAAATACCCTCATGTATATACGCTAAGCATTAGTACAGACAAGAATCAGAGTACGGAAGCACGTGGTGCATTATACATTCCAACACATGAGTACAATTATAAGTTATCACTAGATGTGATAATATTACAAGAATATTACATCACTGATATGCGCAATTGCGAGAATACAAAGAGATGTACAAGTATGAATAGTATAAATGGAGGCTCAGAGTCATAACAGGAAAACTCTAGAGCCGAACAAGGGGGCCTGGAAGGATGGGGCTCTGGACGGTCTGCTGAAGATCCACGCTACCGCTGCGCCACTCTGATCAGTAACTGGAAGAATCCACACGCTCCAAGATCCAAAACATGGACATGAGGATCCAGAGGAGTCAGAACTCCCGGCGAGTGGTGATGTGGAAGCCAGATGGCGAGCATAGATAAGCACACGTGTATCGATAAATCTGGATCATAAACATGAAAATGTGTCGTAGGCACAAGCATGTAGAAGCAAGTAGATATACAATAATTGATATCAAGCAGGGAAGACTCATAGTATGATCAGATAAAAGCAGGAGACTTGTGAATAGAACACACGTGGAAACGCAGGATATGAGCAGATAGTATAATAATCATAAAACTGAAAATCTGAAATAAAATTCGACACAAGCAAACATGACAAGGCATACTACAGATTCATAGCTGGCATCTTTTATTAGTATTATTACTCGTCTTACCCTGATGTCTAGATATGTGAACTAGCGTCCCAGCGCACATATATCCACATCTGAGTAAAGTAAGGTTGTTATAGGAAACAAACGGGGGTATCAACGAATAATATTTACAGTGGATCCTGTACATGCCCGGGACCACGGTCCAGGACGTTCCATTGCTGGTGTATGGAACCAGCCGCAAGGCCTACAGGAGGGTCTTATAGAATGCCCTTTATCAAGATGGTACCAAGAAGGAGGGAGCCAGCACTCCCCTCGGTCACCTGGAGGCCCACAAGTCAGACCGGAACTTTTAGTTGCACAACATACCTAGGGCCACTGTCAACACGAACATATATTGATAGTCGCAAGTTTCCCCCGACCCGATGCAATTTGTTCCTTTTTATGATTTATTAAGTAATTATCAATTTACGGGAATAGCAGGTGCAAGACAAGATCAGGAGTTCAGGAGTACATGAGTATTATAGATTCAGGTCACTGTATATGTATAATACAGGATAATAAGTACATGATTCAAATCACTGTATGTAATACAGGACAACAAGTATAGTATCCCCGTAAATGTGATAATCACAGGTCAAATATTAATATGTTAGGAGGCAGGTGATAAGTCATGTCATAGTAAGAAGGAAATGTCAAGTAGCAAGTCAGGTGTCAGGTGATGACACATCAGTTGTCAAGTAAGACGGATAGGTGTCAGGTATTAGCATGTCAAGTGTTAACATATCAAGCATGTACTTGGCGAGTGATAAAATAATAGCTGAGCACGATCAAGCAGAGCTGAGCAAGCTGGAGCGAAGCTAATGTACAACACTAAATGTTATCACGCTTAGCGTGATTACCGCTCACAGCGTAACTAGACACACGTGTCGCAGCAAGCGTATGAACGCCTTACTATCGCTCACGGGGAAGTCATGCTCACGGGGTAGCTATACTTGAACGGAGTAAGCGGTAAAGTGTTGACGCTAGGTCCGCCTACCAGGCGTAGCATAGAGAAAGTCCAGAGGGCTTTAAACCCCAAAGGTTGTACCCAGAGGTTAGGGTACCTGCAGAGAAGGTGTTAGTTCCGATACAAATACATAAGACAATCAAGTCGATCTGACGAAGCAGGAAAGCCAAGAGGAAAGCGAGAACACTCGCCTAAATCCTTTAGAAAACACCGTGAAATCCCTCATCTCCGGAATTCAGAAAACCAACGCGTCAATACGTTAGAGAGAAAGTGATATAGAAAGAGGAGAAAATCAAGAGAGAGAAAGAGAATGAGAGAGGAGAGAGACAGTGAGAGCTAGAGAGAGAAGTCCATGGAGAGAGAGTATGTACAGGGGCACGCGGGTTTGAGAGAGAGACGCGGGGGTCGCAGACGCGGGAGTCACGTCGCGTAGATGCCACAAACGCGAGGTTCGAGATCTGTGTTCAAGTTATAACATGAGAAGAACGCAGGCGGCGACGTGGGTTCCGCGTCGCGTTATCACAAGAAGGACACAGACGCGGGCATGAGCTCCGCATCGTGTTGACACGAGAAGGACACAGACGCGGGCATGGGCTCCGCGTTGCGTCGATGCAAGAACGCGAAGGCCACGTTATACAATGCTAAGAACGTGAAGATTCGCGTTAAGGAATTACTTAGACGCGGAGGTGAGATCCGCATCAGCAACTTTTAGAGAGAAAAAGGGAGACAGGGAGATGTGAGCGAGACGCAGGGAAAGACTGAGAGAGACGCCGAGAATCAGAGAAAGAAAGGAAAAACAAGGAAAAAGAAGAAGAAAGAAAGAAGGAAAGAAATGAAGAAAAGAAAGAAAGGAAGTAAAGAAAAGAAAGAAGAAGGGAAGAGGGGGCGATGGCCGGCGGTCATCGGCGGCGGCCGGAGTTGGCCGAAGAAGGCGGCCAAGGCTCCAAGCCGAAGTCATCAAATGGGGTGCAAGTATAGTTCATTTTGAATTTTTGGAATTTTGAAAACGATGTTTTGGAGAGCGACGAGTTAGCTAGGATGGAAGCTCGCCGAGGAGGAGAACTTGGTGTGATCGTTGGTGGCTAAGGTGGTGTAGGTGGTGGTGAAAATGATGGAGAAGTTAATGGAGGTTAATGGGTTCATGGTGGAGAAAAGAGGAAGAAGAAGGTGGTGAAGTTGTTGTTGTTGGAATGGAGGAGAGAATGGTGGAGGAGTTGGTGGAGTTGGTGGTGGAGAAGAGGGAGAAGGTGACTGGCCATGGAAGGGCAAGGGGCTGTTTTTTTTGTGCTGCCATTTTCGTTGGCTACTTGCTGGAGGAAGAAAGAAGAAGAAATGAAAGAGAAGGAAAGAAAGGGGGTGGTTATATAAGGGAGAATGATTATTACAATATTGCCATTCCCATCCTTACATAAAGAGACTTGCGTCCCCACTAAATGGGCTGCGTCCCATAAAAGCAAATCCGCGTCTAGGTAAAACAAAGCCAGATGCGGAGACGAAGTCTGCGTCCAGGAAGAAAACGCAAGAGTCGCGTTAAACAAAAAAGACAAAAAACATGGTTGATAAGATTCAGAATTGATCTTGCAGGACAAGCATTAAATGCAGTATGGAGAGCATCCCTGCATTAAATGTTGAACCCAGGTTGGTGAAACTCGCTTCTAGTAAGGAGAGAGAAAAATAAAAAAAGAGAAAAGTAAAATATCTGGATAAAATTCCGGTATTTGGGAAACACCGAAAACTCTGAAAAAGTCCAAAAAATGAAGTAGTTTGGAAAGCTTCCCAAAAATTCTCAAAAATAATAAATATTATTTAAAGATTTTTGGTGAAATCAGTTTTTAGAAATTCAATCCCATTTTCAAAATAAAAATCCTAAAGTTAGCCGTCAATACCGGTCTATACCGGGGGCCGGATTTTGATAAAATCTAAAAAATCTCAGAAAATGCTAGAAAGGAGAAAATATAATTCTAAGAAGTAATATGAAAGCGGAATTCAGAAATTTGATTTCAATTGTAAACTAAAATTTCAGGAATCAACCAGTGATACTGGCCGACACCAAATCCAGTGGAATATTGATAAATTCAGAAAATTCTAAGAAAAAGTATTTAGATAGAAAATATGATTTAAGAAGTTACAGGAAAGCCATTTTTAGAATTTTAACTCCTTTTGTAAATTAAAAATCTGAGATTCGAGCAGCGGTATCGGTCGACCCCGTTTTGAAGATTTACAATTTAATTCAGGAAAATTCTAGAAAATCATGAAAAATCTAGAATATTGAAAAATGATATTTGAAACTAAAATCGGTCATATCAGAATAGCAGAAAGACCAAATCAAGCTATACTCTAGGATCGGGCTCCCGGTTCAGACTGGGGTGACTCTGAGTTCACGAATCCAGATCCAAGGCAAAACGATCATATAAATAACTCATAATACAAAATAAATACAAGAAGTAAATTAAAAAAATACGATTAGAAAATACGAATATGCAACTAGGTACGTATTCCGGGAATGGGGTGTTACATTCCATCCACCTTATAAAAAAATTACGTCCTCGCAATTTCGATAAGGGGAAGATGAACACAGAAAGGATAGGAATGAGAATTATGCCAATCAAGATATGAATAACTATGAGTCTTTCTCCCAAATCGACTGAACGGTAAACTTAGGACTAAGACATCTCTGCCCTTCTGTCGTATATATATACATCCTCTGACGGTGCCATAATAACACTGATCTGATATCTACTTATAAAAGAACACTGCCAGAACTTCAAAAGACTAACCTATTCTGAACAATATAAAGTGAGCTGACTTGGTGAGTGATAGATAGTAAAAAGTGCATATTTATCACTACATTTACTATCATGTTTCCCTATTTATTCTTTTAATTATGCACTATTACTAAAGTTTTGTTATTTAATGTGTGCAGGCCTTGAGTAATTAAGAAAATAAAGAAATAAAAGCCTAAATGAAGCCCAGAAGCCCAAAAAGCCCATGTGCAAAAGTTTTAGTAATTTAAAAGTTTCTATATTATCTAACCTATTCTAAACTTGGATTTTTAAACTCTTTATTTAAAATCTAAGGGAGGAAAAGAAAGGATAAGATAAAACTCCTAATTACTAAAAGAGGCGGAAAGGATAAGATGAGATGAAGTTCTACTCAACCAGGTCACAAGATGAAGATAAAGGAGAGAAAAATTCGGATTCAGACTGTACACGTTTTAGTATTCAGATCATAACTTTTGCTACAAATATTCAAATCCTATGATTCAAGATGCTCCAGAAAGAAGACTTGAAGGACTACAACTCTTATATTAATCAAACTTTTCAATTTTGTCAGTAGATAAGCCATATTCGGTGATCAACATGATAACAAGTTGCAGGACAGATTTCAACTTCTATGGATAAGTCAAAACAAGTTTGGAGATTAAAGAAGAATTTAAATTCAGAGATATTTTGCTCCTCTTATCTTCATACACTTCTTATCCTCTGGTTTTCTCCTATAAATACCCTTGGATAGCAATAGAGGAAGGGCAGATCCAGAGACGGAAGCTTAGGGTTTTTCTTTAGATTTTCTCTTTTCAAAATTCTTGTAGTTTGTAACTTTTTTATGTAATTTTTACTTTTCTTTATGTAACTGAAAGGAGAGACGAGTTTCATGGAGGAAGGAGATCAAGCTTGTACTGAGGTGACATCAGTGTAAGTAAGTCTTTTCTTCCATTGTTATAAGAATCAAATCGAAGTTTCTGTTTCTTCTTTACTCTTTTTTCGTTTATTTTCCTCTGATGTATTTGTAATCCAAGTGAACTCAATAGCCTCGAGACTGCTTCGCCATTGCAAGTGCTCTTGATGGCCTATGGTGATGAATAACCATTCTTTGTTAGTTTAGCTCGCCTTTTATTCGTAGTGTAGATCGTGAATGGGGAAGATCCTATACGCCATGCTTGATTGCCTTCAAAGACAAGGTAAGTCGTCGCAATGAATCCAAGGTATATGAGCACTGAAGAGGTAAGTAATTTTTAGGTTATTTTTCTTTTCTTTTATTTCTTTAGTTTAGATTACCAACACCAACAACACCAATTCAATTCCTTGTATATAATCTATTTTCCATCTTCTTAATCTACCATCTTCTTCCTAATTCAAACACTTTATAACCTAAAAGAGAACTTACTAAAAAAGCTTCCATCGCTAGTGTTGGCCCGAAGGCCCATCACTCTAGTTTTGATGATGATCAACTCATGTAGTTATAATACTAATGATCTTGTGTTTAATTAGTGACAGATTTATGATCAAGATCTTAGTAGGTGCATGGCTTCAACAAAGGATTTAAAGTCAAGTTTTGGAGCTAGCACGGTTTGATCCAAGAGCCATTGGATCGTGTTTGGACCAAGTCAAGAAGATGAGAAGGCTTCAAGTGAAGACTTCAAGAAGATGAAGACTTGTGTCTAGGTTTATTTTTATAAGATTTTGTTTTTAGATAAAATGTAAAGGATAGAGTAGTTGGTGGATTGCTCAAATATATCATATACGCACACACACTCTTGATTTAGTTTGTTTTAGAAAAGATTTTCAATTTTAGAAATACATGTTTGGATTTTGGTTTTCAAGTTTTCATATCTTTTAACAAAACCAAGTTTAAAGCTTAATGTCAAAAACATAGATATTTCACCATGTTTGTGCAGTGGATCATATCCATACACCCTATGCTTTCAAAGTTGTTTAAATATATGTTTTTGTATTTGGAGAAGTTTTGGAAAAACCAAGTTTGGAAAAATACCGTTTTGTTTTAAGCCAATTTTTCCAACTTACAAAAATAGTCCAAATCATTTGTAACATGCCTTGATTCTGTGCAAGCATGTTTGTTTATCAAAGTATATTGGTAAAACTATTTTTGTAGATTTTTTAGTATTTTATGGGATTTTATTTGAACCAAAAAGACCAAGTTTTTATCCCTTTAGTTTTTCTGTTTCAGGCTTCAGCCAGTCGACTAGTCGACCGACCAAGTCGACTAGGGCTGAAGTCGGTCGACCGACCCGGTCGACCGACGTGCACAGACGTGCATGCCAGCTCTGCAGGATGGCCGGCCGACCGAACCGTCGACCGGACAGAGAGATTGCTCTCTGTATCCTGGCTCGGTCGACCGGGCGGTCGACCGATAGCTCAAACGGTCTGAAATATGACCGTTGGCCGGCCGACCGGATGGTCGATCGTTAGGCCTGACAGAACCCCAACGGCTAGTTTTTCTAACCCTATAAATTTGGGGGTTTGGGCATTGTTTTTAAACAAGATTTCTAGTGGGTTTTAAGCCAGTTTTCCTACTTCATTAAAAGAGTTTTTCCACTAAATTGAGAGCTAATACTTCCAATCAAAAGGGGAGTTTATCAAGAGTGTTTAAAAGAGATTTCTTTGAGTTTTCCTCCACCATCTCTTTCCTTGTTTTTCTCACGAACACTTAGCAACCCATTGAGCTATTCATCCTATAGGAGTGTTTTTGTGAGAGGATTTTAGTTGATCATGAGTTGTGATCACCAAAGTTCATCTTTGTTCTTTAAGGAGGCGGACGTGTGTGTTCGCATTGTTTCGGGTCCTAGTGGGGACTTGGTGTTTCGGGTTCGGGTGCGAACTCTTGGTTTGAGGTGCGGCCTCGGCGAGCCGGTGGGCTTGTGGTGTGTACGGACTAGAGAGAGTCCAAGGAGTTCTAGTGGGAACTCGTTGTAGGTGTTGCGGCACCGGGTGATCCATTGGGATCGATTATAGTGGAAATCCTTCCTGTGTCGAAGGCGGGGATGTAGAGGAAGTATGCTCGAACCTCGAAACAAATCCTTGTGTTTGCGATTGCTCACTCTCTCTCTCTCTTTGTCTCTTGTTTATATCTTGCTTGCTATTATTGTGTTCATCTTTATATGCTAGATATTCATTGTGTGCCTAATTGTTATACTTGCTTGGGTTTGTTTGCTAACACTTGTATTCAACCAAGAGAGCCAACGCGGCACCTCAACCCTTATCAAGGGGAATCTAGAGGAGTTTGTCCAGAGCCCTTCACGGGAATTCGGCAACACTCTTGTGTTATACTTGGTGTTTAGTTTAAATAGTTTGTTTAGGTCATAATAGTTTTTGCTTCCGCATTATTTGGCATTAAGTGACCATTAGATTAGCGATCACCTATTCACCCCCCCTCTAGGTGATCCTTCAGCTAGTCCCTCCATGTGGATCACGACCCGCATAGCCACTTGCTATAGCGGTAGAATTGAGTACCTTGCACATCCTATTCTTAGATCTGAAATTTTGTATTCTTGTGTGCAAGTAAAACCTCAATCAGTGAGATAATCAATAATACTTCAATCAAACTGCGAACCAATGCTGACGAAACCATAGAAATCCGTAGTGCTGAAGTCCATAATATAATATAAAACCCTGCATAACAAGATGTTGTCCTTCTGCAGTAGAATCACTGATGTGCTGCATACATACCAATTTTTCGAGAATAGAACAGAATACCTAAGGTAAGGAAAACTCTGATAATACTGCGTATGAACCAAGAAGACCAATAATTAAGAATTTCTGCATACTGGGCGTTGCTAACTCTGAAAGACATAGCCAAGAATATAGAATAACCCTAAAGAATTCTAAATACTGACTTCTGAATGATAACCCGACTGCAGATGAAACATGTTTAAGATATCCGGGCCTTGCAAATTGGCCGAGTGGATCATTCATAAGGATCGTGGCGATAGCTCAAAAACAGTGATAAAACCTTGTTCAGCGGATCCATGAAAACACGCTAGGCAGAAAAATCCGAGGAATAGGCTAGAGTGCTAAGCACTGAAGGAACTAGCCACGGGCAAAGCAAGCCTAGATGAGGCTATCGCATAGCACAGCTCAGGTGTTAGCATTAGGGTGCGGCGAAGCTAACGCTCTGCGAGGCTCGCATATGGCGAAGCTCACGCGGCGAAGCCAGTGCGTAACACAACGCTAATTGCTAAGTACCAGGGTGTGAGCTTCGCTGCACCCGGTTAGATTCACGGGTGACTAGAACACGACCCTCGCTTGGTGAGGCTAGCAAAGCCTATGGTCAACCAAATCAATAAAGACTGCCAGGAGTAAGTGGCTCTGAGAACACGATCAGGAAATTATAATAACCGAAATGTGTCCCGAATGCTGTCTTCTAAATAATAACCTGACTGCATATTAGCTCTGAGAATACCCGAGTTCCATGAACATAGTCGAAGAAATTGTGATCGCTATTGGAGTAATAGAAATGAAAAATTCCATAACCCTATCTATCTGCCAGAAGTCCTGATTTTGGGATATTGTTATATGCTAACGCTCCTCATGTAATGATACAATCTATCTGATTATATAAGCAATGACTACTCCGCTTGATGTACTGGTCTCCCATGATATATCCATAAATACAAGAATATAATGCGAGGCTGAAGATCTGTCCAATATAAGACAATGTGATGTACTAGAATAGAGGAATGCCATAACATAATGAGAGCGAACCACATCTGCCCTGCTGTTACCTCTCTAGTCTACGCATATCTTAAGTTGGCATAAGGATTACGAAATCAGAATAGTAAAAATAGAAGAGATAGGAATCATGAAATAAGGAAGTAGACACGGACGGACTAAGATTGGTGATGATAGTGCAATGAGAAGGATATGATATAGAGAATTTACCAACTCCCGGACATGCTAAGAATGGGGACAATGGTTACGGTCAGTACTTTCAGGGTTCCTTTTTCAGATATTGAGCATCCTTTTCTGTTCTCACTCCATCAGTATCCTGTCTTCCTCTTTAGTCAGATTATATGTTTGCCTCCTTCTACATGTGCCCTAGCTCTTGGTCTCTTTTGTGTATGACTCCATGCTGGATGCTGGGGATGAAGCGAGGTTATTCTACTAGTAGGTCCTGAATTCCTTCCCAATGGTGATACTAGATGAGTTGATCTGATCGGTGCGATGTTCTCTGTCTCCTTGAACAGACAGTTACTTTTCAACTAATTTCTGGACCCGTATACGACATAATTCATAACCTTTCTAGCAGTTGCGTTGTAGGTGCCCGGCTTCAGACAATACCCACATGTCATATGTTGAGGGCAAGGTTGGAGGGATGGCTTAGCCAATGGGGCATCCAGAGGCCTGTCTGAGTCTTCAACTTCCATCAAATGAGAGGGTCTCTTTGCCAACTTCATCTGCATCTCATCCTGATCTTCTCCGGTCCATTCTACTTCCCGGATGATGACAAAAATAAGGAACTTGAGATTAGTTCTTGGGTTGCTTGAAAATAAGAAACCTCTTGATCCTCATCTTCAGGTCTCACTAAAATATTACTTGCTCGGTTCTCCTTGTCGTTCACCATGTAAGGCACTGATCAACTATGCCTTAGGAATTTTGCAGTGTACTTATCTACAATTCAATCTTCTGAGCTATTACAGAGAAGAATCTTCTCATAGAAATTCTTCGAGAACTGGTCCCAAGTGATGGGCTTTTCCAGTCTCGTTGCTCCTACAAACCACCACGTCCTGGCCATATCTTTCAACTGAATCTTGATCATTTCCACTTAGTTCTCGTCAGGGATTCGAGTTGCCTTCAGAAGACCTGTCGTATTCACCAGCCACTGCTATGCGTCTAGGGCTTCTCCATGCTTGAAAAGATTAGCGACTGTAATTTTCTAAAATCTGACATGTTGCCTGGCTTCAGCTCCCGGAGTGCAACCAATAATCTTTGGTGCGGGACCTTCGTCTGTTCTTATTAGTTTTTCATCATATTTTGCAGAAATCATCTCAAATCAACACTTCCTCCATTAAGGCCACTCTAAGAAGAACCAGAACCGTTATGATTTCCCCGTATTTTCATGTCCGAGTTGGTTCAAGAATAACGAGAAACTGAAGTATGAAAGGATGGGAGAACTTCAGAATTCAAGGGTAAGATTATAAAGAGATAATGGATAACTTTATACTTACAGTTAGATTGTATAACCAAGACTCATGCATTCCAGTTGTAAATTTTTTACCATTAATTTGCTGACTGGTTGTACTGAGGATGTGAGCCTAAGCTCTGATACCACCCTATAACACCCTGATCCGGCGGGTACGAAGACGTTACTGCAACGTATATACGCAGGTCAGAAATACCCTCACGTATATACGCTAAGATCAGTACAGGTAAGAATCAGAGTACGAAAGCACGTGGTGCATTATACATTCCAACACATGAGTACAATTGCAAAGTTATCCCTAGATGTGAAAAATATTACAGAATATTACATCACTGATATGTACAATTGCGAGAATAAAAGAGATATACAAGTATGAATAGTACAAATGGAGGCTCAGAGTCATAACAGGAAAACTCTAGAGCCGAACAAGGGCCTGGAAGGATGGGCTCTGGACGGTCTGCTGAAGATCCACGCTACCGCTGCGCCACTCTGATCAGTAACTGGGAGAATCCACACGCTCCAAGCTCCAAAACCTAGACATGAGGATCCAGAGGAGTCAGAACTCCCCGGCGAGTGGTGATGTGGAAGCCAGATGGCGAGCATAGATAAGTGTTGGCCCAAGAGGTTACACTCTCCAATTGTTTTGTGTTTTGATGATGACAAACCAAATCAGTGCTATTTGGTACTAACAAGTTTGCTAAGATGAGTTTCAGGTCTTGTACCATGTTTAGAGACCATTCGCTTAGCTATTGCAAGAACTTCTAAGTTCCACAAAGCAAGGAAGGCAATTTGCTCATCAAGGAAGGATCATAGAAGAGAAGGCACTAGCAAGGCATTGGATGGCTCAAAGACGTGAAGATTGCTCAGAGGTCCTTAGGTTTTGTATTTTTAGTTTTATAGCTTGTTAAAGAATAGAGATTAGGTTTGAAGCTCAATCACACACGTTTTTTGCGCATATACTATTTCTTAGTTTATTTCCTATAAAATATACAAAAATATTTTAGTACAAAATCTTTCTTCTACAAATTTCTTTTTATGTTACATACTGAATTCCTGTTTAAAATAGTTTTGTTAAAAATATTTTTCTTCTCAAATTCTGTCTTTATTTCGTTTTCTGACCTGATCCGGTCGACCGGCAGTCTACGGACAGTCGACCGAGTCTGTGTCAGGCTGGTCCGGTCGACTGGATCAGTCGACCGAGGTCCTGGCAGAATGCACGTATCCGTGTGCATGTCTGTCGGTCGACCGGGGCAGTCGACCGATATTTATTTTTGAGTCACAGTTTGTATCAGTCGACCGGGTCGGTCGACCGATAACCTGTAACGGTCGGAATTTTGTACTACCGGTCGACCGGCCCGGTCGACCGATGTAGCCGTTTGAACAGTAACGGGCAGATTTTTAAGAGCTGTTTATTTTTGTCTTTTGTGTTTAAAAATTCGTTTAAGGATATATTTTGATCTAATTACCTCCTAAACATCAGTAAATATGTTTTATCCCTAAACCCTAGCCCTCTCCTATAAATAGGGTGTTTGGGGAGAGATTGGTTACAACAACAATTATTGCTAAAAATTCAAAAGTTTAAGGCTTTCAAAGTTCTTGGTTTTTGAGCTAAATTCTCTCAATTTCTGAAGGGTTTTCAAAAGTTTTTCTCTGATTTCAATTTCTTTTCCTTACACACAAAAGAGCTTCATTCCTACTCAATATTCTCTAAGGACCTTTGTAAGGGAAGAGATATTTGAAAGAGAGAGTTTGTGGTCTTTTGACTACCAAGGAATTACTTGTACTGAGATTGTGGAGTTGGGTACTCCATTGTAATTGAGATCTTTGTGATAGTGGAAGTAGCTAGAATCCTTCTGGGGAAGGCGGGGAGTAGAGCTGGGTGCTCGAACCTCGATAACATATCCTTGTGTTTGCGATTGGTTTACATTCTTGCATTCCTTACTCTACTTTGCTTGCACTTATTACTTGCTCATCATATTCATTGTCATACTTGCTTGCATTCATCTTGTGACTCTTGCTTGGTGATTGTTGTAGCTTTAATTTTTTTTTTTTAAATTGCCCTTTAATTAGCTTCATCACCTATTCACCCCCCCCTCTAGGTGACTTTTCAATTGGTATCAGAGCTTGGACTCTAGGTTTGGCTTAACATCCATAGAGAGATCCTTAAAATATTGCTAATCAACATTTTCATTTCATTCATTCATCACTAGTAAACATGGCCGACAACATTAAATCCCCACCTAAATTTGATGGCCTAAATTTCCCAATTTGGAAGGTTAGGATGACTATATTTTTGCAATCTTTGGGTAGCTTAGTGACCAAGTCCTTGACTAAACCCTATGTAGCACCCGATGGTGATGAGAGCACTTGGACCGACCTTGACTTTAAACTATATGAGGCTAACTCCAAAGCCCAAAATTCTCTATTAACCGCCTTGAATGAGGATGACCTTACACGGGTAATTCATTGCCAATCCGCCTATGAGATTTGGCAACACTTATTGGTCACACACGAGGGGACTTCACAAGTCAAGAGAGCTAAGATAGATCTCTTGAGGTCCCAATATGAGTCATTTAAAATGCTTGATGATGAGTCTATTGATAGTATGGCTACAAGGTTTACTAAAATCACTAATGGTCTTTCTTCATTAGGTGATGACATCTCCAACGATCAAAAGGTGCGGAAAGTAATTCGGGCTCTTCCTTCATCATGGGAGATCAAGGCCACCACCTTGAAGGAGTTGAACGACAAGGACGAGATGGATCTTATTAGTCTCATTGGGAACCTAAAGACCCATGAGATGGAGAAGAAGGCAAGAGAAGAAGCCACTACTTCAAAGAAGAAATCCATAGCCTTCAAGACTTCATCCACCAATGATGACGATGAAGATGACGAAGAAGAAGATGAGGAGCTAACTCTACTTGTGCGGAATGTCAAGAGGTTGTACCGAAAGAACAAGTTCAACTTCCGGAGAAAATTCGAAGGCAAAGAGGAGCGGAAGATCATATGCTACAATTGCCGCAAACCCGGACATATCATGGCGGATTGTCCGGAGTTCAAGAAGAAAATGACTTCCTCCTTTAAGCCAAAGAAGCCGGAGGAAAAGAAAGCCTACAAAGCTACATGGGATTCGGAAAGCGAGTCCGAAGAGGAGGTGGATCAAGCTAACATGTGTTTCATGGCAAACACACCCAAGGTAACCTCTCAGTCCCTTGATGATGAAGATGATGATGTAAGTAAGGAAGTTCTTGTACATGCATTTGTAGAACTTTCTGAAACTTATGATAACAAGAAACTTGAATGTTTAAAATTACAAAAAGAAGTTGCTTTTCTTAAGAATCAACTTGCCATTGTTTCTAAAGAAAAAGATGATATTTCTTCTAATTTCATTTCCATGCAAAAAGAATTTTGTGCCTACAAGAGTACTTGTAAGGCAAAATCTCCTATTATTGATGAAAAAGAAATTTCTTCTTTTAAATCAAAAATGAATGATTTTGAAAAAGTTTTAAAAGATTGTGCCTTTAATACTAAGAAACTTGAAGAAAAATTTTCTAAAAAGCACACATCTCATGCTAAGATTCCTCATGCTCACACTACACCTAACACGTCTCATGTTCATGCTCACAATGCTCATGCTCACAAATCACACACTCATTATACTTTTAAATATGGTAGAGTGTATAGATGCACATATTGTGGCAAAAATGGACATTTAGCTAAGTTTTGCTATGATCAACTAAATAGAACAAATAATCTTATTTGGGTTCATGACACTAACCCTAGAGGACCCAAGAAAATGTGGGTACCAAAATCAAGTCTTAAATTGTTTGATGTAGGTACACACCAAAGCTCCAAGACGTAGGGAGCGGTGGTACCTTGATAGTGGTTGTTCAAGACACATGACATGGGACATCAATAACTTCACAACCCTATCAAGGTACATGGAAGGTGACACCGTCACCTTCGGGGATGACTCCAAAGGAACTATCATCGGTATAGGTAACATTCAAATTGGTGCATCTCCTATTATTGAGAATGTTGTTTTAGTAGATGGTTTAAAACATAATTTGCTTAGCATTAGTCAACTTTGTGATCGTGGACTTAAAGTTGTATTTGATGATTCTTCTTGCAAGATTTTTGATGTTAAATCCGATATTTGTATTCTCACCGGTTTTCGTGATAATAATGTTTATATTATTGACATGCTCAATTTAGATTGTTCTACTAAATGCTTGAATGCTTTGATGAAAATTCTTGGCTTTGGCATAGAAGACTAGGACATGCATCTTTTGACCATATTTCTAGGATTAATTCAAAGGAATTGGTGAAGGGTATACCTTGCTTGACTTTTGAGAAAGACCGCATTTGTAGTGCGTGCCAACTTGGGAAACAAACCAAGTCTTCTTTTAAACCAATCAAGGATATCATGTCAACTAGGCCTTTAGAATTAATTCATATGGATCTTTTTGGACCAACTAAAACTAAGAGTTTAAATGGAAGTAGATTTGCATTTGTTTTGGTTGATGATTTCTCCCGTTTTACTTGGGTTTTCTTTTTGCAAAATAAAGATCAAACTTTTTCTCATTTTAAGATTTTTCGAAAAAGAGTTGAAAAAGAAAAGGGTTTTCCGATTTTGAGAATAAGGAGTGATAGAGGTGGTGAGTTTATTAACCAACTCTTCATGACTTATTGTGATGAAAAGGGAATTAAGCATGAAACGTCTTGTCCTAGAACTCCACAACAAAATGGAGTTGTAGAAAGGAAAATAGAACACTTCAAGAGATGGCTAGGACAATGATAAGTGAATATGACCTCCCTCAATATTTATGGGCCGAGGCTGTAAACACCGCATGCTATATATCGAATCGTATTTATTTGTGCAAAAATTCTTCAAAAACATCATTTGAAATGTTCATTCTAGAAAACCAAATGTTGCATATTTTAAAGTTTTTGGATGCAAGTGTTTTGTTTGAATACTAAGGATAATTTGGGTAAATTTGATGCTAAGGCTTATGAGGCTATCTTTGTTGGATATTCCTCTACTAGCAAAGCATATAGAGTTTTCATTAGATCTTCTCAAACCATTGAAGAATCCATGCATGTTAAGTTTGAAGAATCTAATGTGTTTGTTGAGAATGTTGTAGAGTTTGAACCATTAGGTGAAGACATGGAGAGACTATCCTTGAAGGACTCACCCGCTCAAGAAGAAAAGCTAGATCCTATTGGTGAAGTTCAAGAGGATAAGGAGGAAAGCACTCAACCGCTTCCTAAAGCTTGGAGATACACTACAAATCATCCTAAGGAGCTCATCTTGGGTGATGCATCTAAAGGAGTCACAACGCGCTCCAAACTCCATGACCTATGTGGTAACTTTGCTTTCATTTCTCATTTTGAACCCAAAGGCATTCTCGAAGCCGAGACGGACCCATATTGGTTGCTTGCCATGCAAGAGGAACTCAATCAATTTGAGCGCAACCAAGTTTGGCACCTTGTTCCTAAGCCCCACGATAGACCAATAATTGGTACTAAGTGGATCTTTAGAAATAAGATGGATGAGTCCGGAAATGTCATTAGAAACAAAGCTAGGTTAGTGGCCCAAGGTTACACTCAAGTTGAGGGAATTGACTTTGAGGAGACCTTTGCACCCGTAGCACGGCTTGAAGCCATACGGATGACACTAGCTTTTGCATGTTTTAAAAATTTTAAACTTTTTCAAATAGATGTAAAAAGTGCATTTTTAAATGGTTTTATTAATGAAGAAGTTTATGTTTCTCAACCTCCCGGTTTTGTTGATCATGTTCATCCCGATTTTGTTTTTAAACTTGATAAAGCTTTGTATGGATTGAAACAAGCTCCAAGAGCTTGGTATGAAAGGCTATCTAGTTTTCTCATTTCAAATGATTTTATTAAAGGCAAAGTAGACACAACTCTTTTTACTAAGCATGTTGATAATGATATTTTAATTGTGCAAATTTATGTTGATGATATAATTTTCGGTTCTACTAATGAGCTTTTATGCAAGGATTTTGAGAAAGTCATGCAACTTGAATTTGAAATGTCTTCAATGGGTGAGCTCAATTTCTTCCTTGGACTCCAAATCAAGCAATTGCAAGACGGAACCTTCATTAACCAAGCCAAGTACGCAAAGGAGCTAGTAAAGAAGTTTGGGCTTGAAGGATCAAAGGCTTGCAACACTCCAATGGCAACTACAACCAAGCTTGATAAGGACGAACAAGGTAAAAATGTTGATATTAAATTATATAGAAGCATGATAGGAAGTCTTTTATATTTGACGGCAAGTAGGCCGGATATCATGTTTAGTGTGTGTCTTTGTGCTAGATTTCAATCGTGTCCTAAAGAGTCTCATCTTATTGCGGTAAAACGCATTATTCGTTATATTAAGGGCACTATTGGAATGGGTCTTTGGTATCCGAAAACTATAGATTTTTCAATGACTAGTTATTCGGATGCCGACTATGCGGGTTGTAGAGTAGATAGAAAGAGTACTAGTGGGACATGTCAATTTCTTGGTAATTGTCTTGTTTCATGGTCCTCTAGGAAACAAAATTCCGTAGCTCTCTCAACCGCCGAGGCGGAGTATGTTGCCGCGGGGGCTTGTTGTGCACAAGTCCTTTGGATGAAACATACTCTCCTTGATTTTGATTTGCACTTTGATCATATAAAAATATTTTGTGATAATACTAGTACTATACACATGACCAAAAATGCAAATCAACATAGTAAGACCAAGCACATTGAGATTAGATATCACTTTCTTAGAGATCATTTTGAGAAAGGTGATATAGATATTGATTATGTTTCCACGGATTTACAACTAGCCGATATTTTCACTAAACCTCTTGATTTTGCTAGATTTTCGTTTATTTGTGGAGAACTTAATGTTTGTATTATTGAATAAACATGTTTTTCATAACCCTTTTTGATGTATGACAAAAAGGGGGAGAATAAGTTTACATGGACAAAAATAAGTTCATTTGGTCTTGGTTCCATATGAATTTATATGTTTTGTTTTTATGAATTTTTGTGTTTTAAATAAAATTTTTGTGTTTTAAATAACTTCTTGTGTTTTAGTTGTTTTTGGTATTTTTGGTATCAAGAGCAATTTTTGTGTTTTATATATTGTGTTTTATATATTTGTTTTAATTGGTTTCAATAATTGGTGCATCATTTCAATTATTGGTATCTAGAGCATATTCTTGTGTTTTATGTATAGCATAATTTGAGGGGGAGTTTTCTCCTACCCTATATTTTTGTTAATAGCCTATTTGTTTTGTCATCATCAAAAAGGGGGAGATTGTTGGCCCAAGAGGTTACACTCTCCAATTGTTTTGTGTTTTGATGATGACAAACCAAATCAGTGCTATTTGGTACTAACAAGTTTGCTAAGATGAGTTTCAGGTCTTGTACCATGTTTAGAGACCATTCGCTTAGCTATTGCAAGAACTTCTAAGTTCCACAAAGCAAGGAAGGCAATTTGCTCATCAAGGAAGGATCATAGAAGAGAAGGCACTAGCAAGGCATTGGATGGCTCAAAGACGTGAAGATTGCTCAGAGGTCCTTAGGTTTTGTATTTTTAGTTTTATAGCTTGTTAAAGAATAGAGATTAGGTTTGAAGCTCAATCACACACGTTTTTGCGCATATACTATTTCTTAGTTTATTTCCTATAAAATATACAAAAATATTTTAGTACAAAATCTTTCTTCTACAAATTTCTTTTTATGTTACATACTGAATTCCTGTTTAAAATAGTTTTGTTAAAAATATTTTTCTTCTCAAAATTCTGTCTTTATTTCGTTTTCTGACCTGATCCGGTCGACCGGCAGTCTACGGACAGTCGACCGAGTCTGTGTCAGGCTGGTCCGGTCGACCGGATCAGTCGACCGAGGTCCTGGCAGAATGCACGTATCCGTGTGCATGTCTGTCGGTCGACCGGGGCAGTCGACCGATATTTATTTTTGAGTCACAGTTTGTATCAGTCGACCGGGTCGGTCGACCGATAACCTGTAACGGTCGGAATTTTGTACTACCGGTCGACCGGCCCGGTCGACCGATGTAGCCGTTTGAACAGTAACGGGCAGATTTTTAAGAGCTGTTTATTTTTGTCTTTTGTGTTTAAAAATTCGTTTAAGGATATATTTTGATCTAATTACCTCCTAAACATCAGTAAATATGTTTTATCCCTAAACCCTAGCCCTCTCCTATAAATAGGGGTGTTTGGGGAGAGATTGGTTACAACAACAATTATTGCTAAAAATTCAAAAGTTTAAGGCTTTCAAAGTTCTTGGTTTTTGAGCTAAATTCTCTCAATTTCTGAAGGGTTTTCAAAAGTTTTTCTCTGATTTTAATTTCTTTTCCTTACACACAAAAGAGCTTCATTCCTACTCAATATTCTCTAAGGACCTTTGTAAGGGAAGAGATATTTGAAAGAGAGAGTTTGTGGTCTTTTGACTACCAAGGAAATTACTTGTACTGAGATTGTGGAGTTGGGTACTCCATTGTAATTGAGATCTTTGTGATAGTGGAAGTAGCTAGAATCTTTCTGGGGAAGGCGGGGAGTAGAGCTGGGTGCTCGAACCTCGATAACATATCCTTGTGTTTGCGATTGGTTTACATTCTTGCATTCCTTACTCTACTTTGCTTGCACTTATTACTTGCTCATCATATTCATTGTCATACTTGCTTGCATTCATCTTGTGACTCTTGCTTGGTGATTGTTGTAGCTTTAATTTTTTTTTTTTTTTAATTGCCCTTTGATTAGCTTCATCACCTATTCACCCCCCCCCTCTAGGTGACTTTTCAATAAGCACACGTGTATCGATAAATCTGGATCATAAACATGAAAACCGTGTCGTAAGCACAAGCATGCAGAAGCAAGTAGATATACAGCAATTGATATCAAGTAGGAAAGACTCATAGTATGATCAGATAAGAG